>LUGF01058999.1:212314-243538 GCA_001625245.1 Calycopis cecrops | reverse complement strand
TGGTGGTGATGATGATGATGGTGGTGGTAGTGGTGGTGGTGGTGGTGATGATGATGATGATGATGATGATATGAACCAATTGATAATTTTTTAGTGAAATTCTAATCCTCACCTACCTACCTACCTCACGACCTTTTTTACTACTATGAGGGGACTAACGAGCAGTCGAAGGCATTTTCATGAGTACCGACGCTCATAGACATCCGCATAGGTTATACAGATGCTCCTCCTCTCTCCATGACACCGCACGAAACGTGATAGTAGAGCTGTGACTTTACTCCGGTCTCGTGTAAGCGAGCGTAACCCGGTCGAACCGGGCCAGTTGGGCTACATGCATGCATGCAGCGTGGCATGCTCTTACTATAACTATTCGAAAATATCCAAAAACTATCGATTAATAATTTTAAAAAAGTTGTTAAAGAGCGTTTGTGTGGTAAGGCATACTATAAGGTAACAGATTTTATGACAGATACCACATCTTGGGATTAGTACCCTCCTCCCAGGCTGTTTCTGTACCATAATTATTGTACATTCATAAATTGTATTGTAATATATCATTTATAATATACAAGTGTATTTGTATTTTTATATTTTTTAATTTTACATCTCATCACAACGTCAGGCCCGCTGAGATTGTTTCGCCGGTTCTTCTCAGGACAGGGCTATAGTTGAATCGGTGGTAGATGTAATTGTTGACGTTCAAAAAGTTATTCCTGTAATTCTATTTTCAATAAAAACTTTTCCTTTTTTATTTTCATTGAATTTAAGTGATGATGATGAAGATGGAAATGAATATTAATTGCGATGTGCTGGCTCACGGTTCTAACATTGAGCCGCTAGAGGTCAGGGCGGGAGTGGAATGCTAATCAAGATGGCCGCACTTCCGCCACGGCAGATGACAGACATCTTAGACGAGAAAATATGTGACAGGAAGTGCTATTGCAGCATTGTAGGAAACTATGAAAAACATGTTGCATAGGAGGAGGTATGGAGGAGATATGTTTTTTTTTTTTTTATGATATAGGAGGGCAAACGAGCAGCCGGAACCATTTTCATGACTATCGACGCCCACAAACATCCGCATAGAGGCTATACAGATGCGCTGCCTTCCTTTCTCCTCCCACCTCCATGGGCCACCGGCTACTTACACACCGCACGAAACGTGACAGCACAGCTGTCACTTTACGCCAGTCTCGTATGTGCGGCACAAGCTATCACAACCCCAGCACAACCTAGCACAACATTTATTTTTTTTATTATTCGAAATGGCGGTGCTGCGACTATTTTTTAAATTGCTATTTTCTAATAAACAAATTGAGTTATCGAACTACGGTTTGCGGCACAAGTCAGCACAACACTAGCACAACCTAGCACAACTGTTTTTTTTTTTCATTCTAACAAAATGGCGGTGTTGGGCATTAAAAACGATTTTTTCGAATTTCCGCTTTAATTTTTGAGATATCGGAGTGCGATTTGCGGCACAACGTAGCACAAGCCTAGCACAAGCTAGCACAACTTTTATTTCTTTTATTTTCCAAAATGGCGGTGTTAACTTCATAAACATCGCGTTTCGTGCGGTTTGTGAGTAACCGGTGGCCCATTGGAGGGGGGATGATAGGAGAGCAACGCATCAACGTAACAATCATGCGAATGTCCATGGGCGCCGGTAGTCATCAAAAGGCTCCGATTGCTCGTTTGACCCCCTATGCTATTAAAAAAAAATGTGCCCGCTATATTATGGTCATCATGATAAGAGGACGCTTACTACTTGAGGGGTTCTTGGCATTTTTTGTAGCCGGTTACAATATGGATACATGGATGGAATACGACAGTGATCATCTCACTCGAAAATAACCAAATACGCAGTAAATAATATCACTATTATAGTGCATAGTCCTAGCTTAATAATAATATACTTAGTCTTAAGTCAGAATTTCGGATTCTGCGAGAGCTTCTCTATAGAGACAGGCTATCTGTGTAGGTATGAGGATATATTACACCGCTTATACCTATAAATAAATAATAAATGTCTGTGGACTTTACACACCATATTAGCCTAGCCCCGTGTTAAGTACCGTAAGGACTTGTGTTACGGGTACTAGACAACGGAAATATATTTAAAATTTTTATTATAGAAATACATGTAATACAAAATAGATACACATCCATGACCCAGGCGGGATTCGAACCCGCGACCCTTGGCGCAACATGCTCCGCTTATCCGAGCCCTGTACCAGTGGTACAGGCGCAGCGGCGCCAGCCTGGTCGTCACCTATGTGTGCGCACAATCAAGTGCACCTCTGTAATCTGTATTCCCTTCTCATACTCCGATGAAACGTCTGTCCGACACGACCGGAGAGAAATGAGACGCAGGACCGACGGCTCAACGTGCTCTCATTGTACGTGATACCAACTTCCTGACTCCGGTCTGTTGTTGGAAGTTGAAAAATCCCAATAACACACTTTAGTCCGACTCAGTATCCGGAAACCTGACGTCATTGGTTGGACATGCTCACCACTGGACCACGAACCAGTATAGTGCGATAGAGTGTGCGCAGACTAGAGTGCAGTCAGGGGCAGTACCGACGAATTTAACATCTCTTTTGCTTCATGCTCGCCGAGGCCAACATTTTAATCCTAGACACTCAAACCCAGGACCTCAAGGTACTTAACATACTACAATGTGGCCACACATGTATACCATGACGTCATTCTCTTTTAGCGTCGCATTTTACATTCAATGTAGCAATAGGTACCTCTTAAATTATAACTAAATTCTGAAGTCCTTGGAGTGAGGGCAGAAAGAACGCGCCTGTTGCGACGAACACAATGGCAATAAAATGTAACAGGAGCCCAGAGGGAGCCGGAAATTTATGTGCCGCTTTATGGCGCTGGAGGTAAAATTGTTTCTTTTTCGACACTGAATGTTAATTGTTCCCCTCTTTACTGGTTTTAAATAAAAAACGTGTTATTTCTTTTATTTTTAGGATGCCGTAGCCAAATGGCAAAAAACGGAACCCCTTTAGATTCGTCATGTCTGTCTGTCTGTCCGGCCGTCCGTCCGTCCGTCCGTAATTTAAAACTCTTTTTTTCCGAAACTATTGGGCCTTCGTAGTTGAAACTTTGATGTATTCTGTGAACCCCTACTCAAAATTTGAAAAAAAAATAAATAAACAAAGGGGGATCAGTCCATACATAAAATTGAATGTAGAATATTTTTTTTCATCCAACCTGTATGTGAGAGATGTCTGTGAAGCGGTCTTAAAAAAGACATTACGGTTAAAATTTACATTTTTCGTCAAAATTTATTGTTTGAAAGATAGACGCGTTCAAAGTGGAAAAATTAGTGTCGTCCCCCTCTAACTTTTAAAATAAGAGAGTGAGTATTCTAAAAAATATATTAGGTACTTACCTATGAAATTAGCGTTTTATAAGGGAAAAAGTAAAACCAAAAAAAAAATTGAAATTTTAGATTTAATCAATTAAAGTATGTACCATTATGATTTATGCATTTTTGCCATTTTATAGGTAGTTCACTGATTCCTTTACTAAAAAAATTTCGTGGGCGTGAATCAACAAATTCTTTGAAAGCGGTTTGGACTGCTTCGTCGGAGTTGAATTTTTTTCCTCGCAAGAAATTGTCCAAATTCTGAAAAAAGTGGTAATCTGTTGGCGCAAGGGTCGGGGATTATGGTGGGTGTCGTAGACATTCCAACTGCAGCTCCCTTAACTTAGCAACCGTCTGTGTTGAAGTATGGGGTCTGGCGTTGTCCTGAAGCAGCAGTGGGCTTGAGCAATTGACCAATCTCGGTTGTTTAACGGCCAGCTTTTCCATCATAATTTCTAATTGTTGACAATACAGCTCTGCAGTAATCGTCTGACCAGATCTTAGGAAGCTGTAGTGTATGACGCCAGCACTAGACGATCAACGCGCGTTTGTTTGTGTACTTCACTCAATTCGTGCGGTACCCATTTCTCGAGCTTTTTAACTTTTCCAAGTTGTTTTAAGTGAACGAAAACTGTCTTATCACTTACACCGAAGCCAGCTGCTAGCTCTGAAGTGGTTTGTGACGGATCCGCTTCCACGATCACCTTCAACTCTTCATTGTCAACAAGGGTCTCCGGCCGGCCACGGGGTTGGTTCTGTAGGTTAAAATTTCCAGAACGAAAAAGTTGGAACCAAAAACGTACAGTGCTTTCTTTTACAGTAGCTTAGCCATACACATCATTAATCCTTCGAGCTGTTTCTGCAGCGTTAGTGCCGCGCTTAAACTCGTATTCGTAAATATAGCAATATTTCAAGTTTTCCATTTTGTCAATAAAACGAAAGCAAAGACAAATTTAATGGCAAAAAAACAAATGAATTACGAAATTCAAAACAAGAATAGACGAACATACATTCAAAATAAATTTGAATTTGGAATTCCAAACCAAATCCTAAAAATTTGAAGTCAAAGTGGCCAGTTCATCAAAACGCTAATTTCATAGGTAAGGACCTATTATATGCTGTAGATCTCAATAGAAACTTTCTACGAAAACTATGAAAAATCAAGTTATTTTATTGCCTGGTAAAAAATGTTGCAGACTCCTATACCTTTAGTTTGGACGGAAACCTCGGTGAATCCGACTCGCACTTGGCCGGTTTCATTTATTTTTCTTGTCTATCTATCCTAATATAATAGACGACCTATCCTAGTCCATCCTTTTTTTGTTATTGCAGGTGAATACATTTACGTATGACTCGATACAGTTTAATACCGATTAAACCTCTGCGGGTACCTTCAGCCGATATAATTGGAGGATCCCGGATCCTCAGGTAATGGGATCCCTCCAGCGACAGGCTGGCCTCGGGGAAAAGGCTAGACTTCTCCTCCTTGGGGACTGTCCGGCTGCCTCTGGACAGTTGGACGCTGCTGCTAATGTAGCATAGGAGCATAAACTCCATGGCCAGAATGAATGAAACCTCTACAATTGATATGTTTTTAATAAAAACATATCAGTTTAAACTTTCAAAGGGAAAAAAGAACAAATTCGGATGTTCTTTTTTTGACAATGTAAAATATTTTTCAATTCGGGACGCGCTCTCGAGCGCGAACCATATAGTCAACAAGATGCAATAAATGTGTAATACAAGTATGTAATATGTTAGCCAGGGCTATAGTAATTATAACAGTTATGATGTATTAACAGTATAATACATACATAAGGAAATAAAGGAGTTTTTCTATCAATATAAATATAAAGAAGAGGCCCCGATAAATATATATATAGATGACACTGCTGCAAGAGTGAGCTACGCCCAGAAGACGCCTGCAGGTTTCATTCATTCTGGCCATGGAGTTTACGCTCCTATGCTACAGTCCTTACTACGACATTGGAACCGTGCAATGGGGTCAGGTTCCCATCTTAACGCCGAGCCACAGTGCTCTAAAGAAGCACGCCACCAATGCTCATCTCGGACTCACCACTCGTTCCAATCCAGGCTTCTGCTGATTCAGAGGGACGGGTCGAGCTGCTATTAGTCTGGCATCTCCCCCCAAGCCTGTCCGGTACGGATAACTCTGTCCAGCCTCGCCGCCATGAAAAGTGGAAGCATCTTCGGGGGATTTTAGTCCATCATATTCTATTCTATTCTTTTTTTGGTAACTCCGAGAAACGCATTCACCTCTCTACATACCATTCTCGGTCTCAGTTCTTAGCGTGTGTATGTATGGCCAAGTGAATCTATCTACAAACCAGGTTATTGCTATACTTATCATCTACCATACATTATTATTAGCTCAAGGCTTCCCGCCATCTCCACGGTACGCCCTATGGCGTGATACTAAATGCATAATACTAACTTGGAGATCGGGGTGACACATGTCACCGTCACGTTAGACAGAACACGCATGTCGTCAGTGACGCCATTGGCGAGATTTTTTTCATTGGAACAAACGAGCAGTCGAAGCCAGTTTCATGACTACCGACGACTGGTGCCTCTTCGTAGCGCATCAAAAATAAAAATTGTTCATATTTCGTGCCCATGCGTGCTCCCCATGATGAGCTATGGAGCCGAAACGTGGCCTTTTAATCTCATCTGGCTTTTGAACGTGAAATAGGTACTGGGCGTTTCTCTGTCCGATAGGATTTGTAAAGAAACCAAACGGCAGAGAACTGAAGTATCCGATATCACAAGAAGAATATTATACTCGCTGTAGTGGCGATGTGGTCACACGCTTAGGAGAATAGATGGCAGGTAGGCTAGTGAAGTTCTAGAATGGAGGCCGCGTTTAGGAAGACGAAGTGTTCCATTCACCAGGTGGGAAGACGGTCTCCGCGCAGTAGCGTGTCCGAGAGTACCTGGAGATCGTTTTTCGTGGCGTTCATTGAAAGAGTCCTATATCCAGAAGTAGATCTTTGATGGTTGAGGATGATGGTGGCAAACATGGCTTTCTGATATCTAGTGAATGAAAGGCAAGAATCGGTCCAGTAGTTGAGAGCCTATTTGATACAAATCAACATAAAAAAACCGGTCAAGTGCGAATCGGACTCGCACACCCAGGGTTCCGTAACAATGGAACACATTGTTTACCAGAAACTAAAATAACTTGGTTTTTCATAGCGTTTGTATGAACAACAAAGTTGTATTTGCGTTTTTTGAATATGTGTTATTTCTCAAAAACTAATTATGATATCTCGCTCAAACCAATTTTCGTTGATAGTTGTCATTGAGATCTACAGCATATATATTTTTAAGATTTCCAACTCGCTTATTTTAAAAGTTAGAGGGGGGGGCACTTATTTTTCCACTTTGGAAGCGTCTATCTTTCAAACGATTAATTTTGACGAAAAATGGTTTTAGTAACCTTAATGTGATTTTTAAAGACCTATTCAGAGACATCCCTCACATACAGGTTGGAGGAAAAAAAATTTTAGATTCAGTTCTATGTATGGAGTGCCAAGGGGGGCACTTTCTTTTTTTCTTAATTTATTTATTTTTATTCAAAATTCTAATAGCGGTTCACAGAATACATCAACCTACAATGTTTCAACTACGACGGCCCAATAGTTTTGGAAAAAAATGGCTGTGACATACAGATGGACGGACGTATAGACATATCTATAAGGGATAATGACGAATCTATAAGGGTTCCGTTGTTTGCCATTTTGGCTACGGAACCCTAAAAAAAGGAACAGGATTTTGTCCAACAGCCGATGATGATTAAACCAAAAACCTCTATCCTGAAGTACAGTATAGATACTGTAGTGGTATAGATAGAGAAAGATGGTGCCTTCCACGGTTGTATCATCTGGTACATTAAAAACGCCAAAATATCAAAAGCTATCCAAAGCGAACAAGCGACATAATTAAGTGTAGTGGAACATGTTGACAGTAGGCAGGGCGCCACGACCTGCGCCCAACAATATTGGCACGTAATATCCGTCCGGGCACGTGCGGACGTTTCCACACCGGACATAACATTGTCCGGTTGACACCGAAACCGATAAACATCCTTGGTCTATGCAAAACAAGTGTATTAGGGTCGATTCACACCAAAAGCGTGGAGAAGGGCAGCGAATCGGGGCTCAGTTTATGTGTCATATGAACTTCAACTTTATAATAATTACTATAATACTTATTAGCACATGAGAAACTCGAACGGAACGCGCGGATTGCCGCGAATGCTCGAACAGTCGCTGGAATCCGCGCGGAAGTCGCGAGAATTCGATAATAAATACTACGTTAATGAAAATAAAGTTTAAATTCATATGACACTGAAAGTGCGCTCCGCTTCGCTGCCCTTCGCCGCGCTTTTGGTGTGAATTGACCCTTACTAGGAACTGTGTTAAGGTTGTTAATTGCCTTCTTTTCTTCCATCATCTGCATTATTAAGGGTAGTACCATGGTGCATGCATGTGTGCCGGGGAATTGGGCCGGCACTACTTAGGTGACGAGTGCTGTCGCACGTCGTGCGGTGTGTAAGTAGCCGGTGGCCCATGAAGGGGAAGGAGGGCAATTCATCTGCGGATATGCAGATGTCTATGCTGACCTCTTATACTGTGAAAAACCAGCCGGACGACGTTCACTTCTGGACATAAGCCTCCCCCATGGAGCGCCAGAGGTCACGGTCACGCCACTTGCATCCAGCAGCCCCCCGTCACCTTCACCAAGTCACCAGGCCACTGGTAGGCCGCCCTACACTTCATCCCGGTGTATCTTATTTTCTTTATCTTCCGCGTCTGCCATGTGGTCGTGGAAGAATTGATATACCACCACATGGCAGGCGTGGAAGTTTATCAATTAGAATAGAATAGAATAGAAAAACGTTTATTCAGTACTCAACAATAGATAGACAATAAGATAGATAAACGTACACAATCTTAATAAGAGAAAAAAAACATAAAACAATTGTGATAATCATACAAATACAAATGATACGTAAGTCTTCGGCATTCTCTGCCCTTCCTTGTGAAAATCTCCTCCATTACTAATACACCGATACAAACTTCAGTTATCGCGTGCGAGCGGCCCCGTCGATACAGAGGACATCAAATCGGCCAAGATATCAATAGCTTAAAATAGCTATTCTTCGGATGGATCTCTCCCATCTCACCGAGAGAAAAGGAGCCCGTCGCACTTTCCACCTTATTAGACCTATCGTCTCGTCTCACGAAAAGTCTTTCATGAAACTGTAGTTTCAAAGCTTAGTATCAGTCAAAAATACTTTCTTTGAAGGTAACAAAGTTTGCAAAGTGTAAAGGAAATTCAAGTGCTTTTTTAATTTTTTTACAGTCGTAATACCAAGCTCATCCGTCCAAGTGAGGGTTATTTTTATGTCGCACGTTCCGTTCCTAAAGTCTATACATTTAGTAGTTCCATATACTTAGATAACTTTAGTAAGTATGTAGTTTCTTAGGTTTACTTAGTATGTAGTCAAACTCAATATTGAGGGACATATTATATTAGATTATAAATAAATAGGCTCATTGATATGATTTTTCTGTTTGTGCATTATATTATATGGCCTGGATGCCTGATGAGGTCCGCGGGCAGTATCTTTGTTTATCCCTCCTTTACGCGGATAAAATCGGGGTTGCACCTAGGTATTTCTATATATTTTAGATTTAGTAGCTGCTACCGCCATCTAGTCTTATGTTCCAATAACATGTACTCTTATTAGTCTAAGTAAACTGATAGGAAGTGAACGTTAAACTGTTTTGTAAATCTGCGGGCAGATGTCACTAAAATTATATGCGCAATATTTTTAATAATAATTGAAGACGTATTGAAGGTATAGATAATATAGAAGGTGTAATCTAAATACATGTTTTAAATTAGAACTTTATTAAGATATCTATGAATATTTTACATACATAAACGTAAAGTAGATGGCGTAAGCTGCACAGCAATTCTAATCATCTGCAGTGGTACTCTGTAAGCGTAACAGATGGCGGTACAAAACACTTACTGTTAACACGATAGATGTCACTATATGTATTTTTTCATGCGCAGAAATCGTAGGAGGTTACCACATTGCTTCCGTCTATATAAGTTTAGATATATTCAAGTTCTCTGGTCTCTGACCGAGCCGCCGACTTCGCTCGCAGTCTGAGTAAAGGCGACAACCGTTGCACGTTCGAGTGACAGTGCGCTATCATTTCCGTCGCAATGTGTATCCGTATTTTTTTTTAATACGATGAATATTTTTGTGTAAAAAAACTCTATCCGGCTTATTGTTTGTATACACTTTCAAGTTTCGACGAGTGTTTTGACTGTTTGGTGACTTTCAAATTTGATATCTGGAACATTGCCGGCGTTTTGTAAGTGTTTAATTATTCTGATAATACACTCGTAAAGTAATGTTAAAGTAATTGAAGCACATATTAGGATCGTATTTAATGTCTGCTTCGTATTTTCTCACATTGTGAAATTATTGTGCAAGTTAACGAAAACTTGAGTTGCTGTTTGTTCTTAGAACTTGTGCGTTTTTGATTTTATTTCGTAGAGTTCAATCCTAAAGCGTTTCAGTAAATTCTTAACGAATGCACTTAGTGCGAACCTAAGTTGGAAGAACATAAGTTTATCTAAGTGTCACATATTACTCAGTAGATAAGGTTGACCAAACAAAACAAAGTCTAAGAATATAAATTAAATTTAATGTTTACAAGGAATGCTTTGGTACAATAGTGGTATCAGTTGACTAATTAAGCGGCACCGCACGGCGGGAGAATGATAATGCGAAATACCTAGCTGCATTGAGCATTTTGTACATAAATGCAATAAAATGTGCTAATAGACAGTAGAATAGCGCAAGTACCTACTTGGGTTGGCACTTGACACTAAAGTGTAAGTTGGTGTCAAATGATAGTCCGTACATAAATACTATTAATAATGGTGTAAGTATATTGAATAGGTCGGAGATAGCCCGAGAAAAGAGAGATACGGACGTACCTAATGATAATAAATTGTACTTTACATTATGTAGCCACCACAATTTATTAAATTAATAGCTAACTACTGTGTACCTATGAATTATTATTCAATAAATGTAAGCGCTTAAATTGCGTAATATGTGTATAAGTACTATTTATTTATGTAATAGTAGTAATAGTCTTTGATAAATACTATAATTACTTACTAGAAGAGCCTACATTTAGATTATTTATTATATAAGATAAAATGGTATTGGTAATTAAGCCAAAAAATCACCAGACAAAAATATTCATAGTCCATTTATAACAAGAAACCTTGGATAAGCATTGTGATTTTATAGTTTACTAGCAATATTCACAATTAGTTGTAATTGCTGCGGATTTGCGGTTTGAGATGTAAACTCGAAATAACTCTATAATCTATATAGAGCTATATAATATAGCACAGATTTTTCCAAAGGGCTTGCTGCTTGCGATCGTAATATTAAGAAATTAAATAATTAATGGATAAAATATGTTGCTGGCGATTTAAATTAAAGCGCGCGATCGTATTCCTAAGCAATGTTGCTCATAACCTGTAGAATAGAGTTCTCAGTATTGGAAGGCAATGAAAAATATATTTAGTAATAAATCGCATAGAAACAGAATTATTTAAGCTGTACTACAATGATGAAAGTAAAACAATAGCAATCAGGAGGGTGTGACCCGAAACAAACATATTATATCGTGTTTTTTATGGTATGAGTTCTAGCAGCCGCGCCCCATTGAAGCGGTAGGGGTAGAGTGAAGCAACGAATATGCGTTCCGATTGTGCGAACATTTACGGGCATTGTGGGCATGGCAATGTTATAAGAAATACCATGGCTGAGTTCCGAAGCTTACTGTCACTACTGATCCCTTGTCAAAACTCTAGAATGGATTTGACAGCAGTAATAGTTCTGATCAGAACTCGCAGTGATTTCTGGAATGTACTCTACATTATGTCTGCTTCCAATTGATAATCATGCAAACGCAAGTCCAGGTAATAAATAATAGCTTAAATTCTTCAACCTCTATCGAGATGCATGTCGCCCATCTCCGGGAAAAGGCAGTCCGTGGCACTTCGGACATAAATGTACCGAGACTGCGGAGTGTATGGGGTGGGCTATGGGGAGGGAGAGGGTAAGGCATCTGTATGACCCATACATGGATGTCCATGGTGTCTGTAGTCATGACAATAGCTCCTAAACGTTTGCTCCTCTTTTTTTGGTAACGCATGGTAGTACCTTTAGGTACACTACCCAGGAGCCCGTTTGGCTCAACCGGGTACAGTGCCGGCACGACAACAGGGTTGCCCCTACCGAGTAAACCCCTGCGGGTACCTTCGGCCGCTTTGTTTGGAGGGAACAGTGTCCCTCCAGCGACTGGCTGGCCACGACGAACAGGTCAGACTTATCCTCCTTAGCTCGTTTACCCCCCTACAAAAAACTCCTTCAATCAACATAACATGCAATTCCATCTGCAGCCATCTGCATGTCTTACGTAAGGCTGCGTTGAGTTTCGTAATATTTTTTATCGCGTAATAAAACAAAATGGTAATAATTATAGTTTATTAATGTCGTAAAAACTATTTACAGTCTTACGCTTGTACGCTGTTGGATTATTAAATGCGAATGTAACTAGCTAGCCGACCCGGCTTCGCACAGTACCTTATTATAATTATATATACACCACGTATTATTTAGTGTATAATTTCCGGGCTACACGACTATAAACAGATCAATCGGAGCAATAAGTTAGCCACAGGAATTTTTTAAAGATTTTTCTCCCTTCGTACACGCTATATCGCAGCTGATCGCCGACTATGACCGGCCGGGATCATTCACCCCGTGCACGCTGTAGCCACCCGGTACAAAGAGTGATAACATTTATTCGCTATTTAACTTGTTTGATAAAAGTATATTCGTATACTTGTCGTAAACTTTTTTTAATAATTTCGGATTAACTGTAGGCACTTGTAGTATGTGGTTTCATTTAAGCCTCTCGCTCTTATCAACCCTGTATAGTATAAGGTGGCAAATGAGCAGTCGGAACTATCTTCATGGCTACCGACGCCCATAGTCAAGACGCAAAGTTTGCCCTTCTTCCTCCCAATTCCTTCACGGGCCTCTTTATTTTTGTAAGATATTAAATTATACATATATCTTACTAGCAATGCCCCGTTTCACTCGCGCACAACGTATTTAATAAATTACACTCCCCCATTTTACCCCCATAGGGCTAAAACCTACGCCAAAAACCTTCGTGGGCGCACAGCAATTTTCACAGTTTACGATTTTATTAAGGACTTACAAACATTAACCCTACTAATATTATAAATGCGAAAGTTTGTATGTTTGTTTGTTTGTTACTCCTTCACGCAAAACTGCTGATCCGATTTTCATGAAAGTAGACACAATTCGAGAATAGCTTGGATTAACACATAGGATAGTGTTTATCCCGAAAAAATATTCCATGGGATCGAAATTTATGCGGATGAAACAGCGGGGCGCAGCTAGTTTTATATATAATACTAGCTGCACCCCGCGGTTTCACCCGCGTAACTTTCGATCCCGTGGGAATATCGGGATGAAAAATAGATGTTGGCCGATTCTCAGACCTACTCAATATGCTCACAAAATTTCATGAGAATCGGTCAAGCCGTTTCGGAGGAGTATGGCCACGAAAACTGTGACACGAGAATTTTATATATTAGATGTATAAACCTATATCTATTACTCGCTCACATAAAATCATCACCTTGTCATTATAATATATTGTTGTGCTTGTATTTAAAAATAAAAGTGCTGAGTGGAAACATCTATCACATTAGCAATGTAAAGAAAAGGTGTAATATTGTGATGATTCGCGTGATTAATATTATTGGATTTTTCATTCATCTCCTAAAAATGCAAATATTCTCTCTAAATATTGATATAAAAGTCGATCCAAGTTGACTGCGATCTGATAGTATTGAAGATAGATAAAATAGACGGATATTTTTTGTATAACTGTTTATTTTTTGAGATGTTGAAAAAGTAAAGGTGAACTTTGTAGACTATCTTTGTAAGTAACAGACATTTCGTACCTACTTTCCACTTCTATAGGACCGATTTAGAGAAATGTTTTTAAATTTTATTTCTTACTCTATGTAGAGAAACCATCTTTAAAATATATTCAGTGCTTTGGGCTGTGTTGATCTTCTGATATTATGTCTGCCACCTTAGTTTTGTATGTATCGATTTGTGTGGTGGCCACATCTCGGATGTGATGATAGTTATGAGATGTAAATTCTTCTTTTCCTGACTCTGCTGATTATATAATATACTAGCTGCGCCCCACGGTTTCACCCGCGTAAATACAACGGGAACATGTTTTCGGCATAAAACTATTCTATGTGTTAATCCAAGTTACTCTCTATGTTAGTGCCAAATTTCATGAAAATCGATTCAGCAGTTTATGCGGGAAGGAGTGACAAACAAACAAACATACAAATTTTCGCATTTATAATATTAATAAGATGTCTTCTTTCTCTTTCCATTCTTGTCATAATGTAATTCCGGCATGTGAAAGACAGTTAATTTGTGTCGAACAACAAATCCGTTTAGTAGATTTTGCGTCAAAAATAAACATACATTCACAGTTGTAAGATTTTGAGAGCTATAGATAGATCTTATTCTTAACACACCCAGATTGCATGGTTTCGTTTCTATGTAAAACTACACCATCAGACTTAACGACTCTTTAGTCCATTAACCCATTTCATCCACCATGAGATGCGATTTATCTTTATTTATATTAAAAACGGGCAAACGAGCAACCGGAGCCATTCTTATGACTACCGATGTCTATAGACATTGTTACTGAGGTAAAAGTAGTAGAATTTTCAACACTTGCAAAAGACATAGAAACTTCATCAATAATTACGTGTATATTAAATATCAATGTGTCAAATACATGGTAATGTGTGTAAAGTTTTATTTATTAAATTAAAGCACTTTATGAACATTGTTTTTAAAAAATATTAGCGTTCTGCATTTCTCTATAAGTGTGCCAAATGCCATACTCCTCCGTCCGCGCAATTTTTCCAAAAATTTTCCTAAAGTTTTTGCTTCACGTATTTATAAATATGTATATTGTATATATTATACTACAAGACAAGGAATTTAAGCGTTTGCGAATATATTTCGGTTTCAGAGGGCCTTGAGTATACGTCTCACAAAGTGAATACAGGATTACTCATAGGACTCAGATGCTTTTGAGGGGGAGGTCTTGAGCTCCTAACGCGCCTCGGATATATCTGAATGTAACCACCTAAGTTTTGTCAGGAGAGATTTTCTTCAGCGCGTATATTTTATACTTAAATATTCGCTGTTACCTGTTTTATAGTATAAGGGGCTAAACGAAGGATCGGATCCATTCATGACTACCGACACACGTACCGCATAGATAAGCAGATGCGTTGCCCTCCTTCCTCCTCTCGCCTCCATGGGCCACGGGCTACTCACACGGCGCACGAAACTTGACAACACATTTTACGCTGGTCGTGTAAGCGGAACTTCCCCGGCCTTATTCCTCTGCTTGCATACAGTGTTGCTATTATATTGCTCGTCTCCATGGTAACCATCATTAGCAAATAATTAAATAGGTATACGGACGTAGCCTTTCGCTCTCCTCAGCTGGCCCGTAATCTATCCTACTAATATTATAAATGCGAAAGTTTGTATGTTTGATTATTTGTTACTTCTTCACGCAAAACCTGCTGAACCGGTTTTCATGAAATTTGGCACACACATAGAGAGTAACTTGGATTAACACAGGATAGTTTTTATCCCGAAAAAATGTTCCTGGCGGATTTGTGCGGGTGAAACCGCGGGGCGCAGCTAGATTAATTCATGAAAGTTTCATTTGTAGTTTTTATATATTTTATACTAGCTTCCGCCCGCGGCTTCGCCCGCGTGGATTTCGGACTTCAAAAATGATTAATTTTAACATATTATGTTATTCTGATATGAAAGCTATATTACTGTAAAGATTCATGAAAATCCGTTCAGTAGTTTTTGTGTGAAAGAGTAACAAACATTCTCATAAACTTTCGCATTTATAATATTAGTAGGATTCGCTTCACAACATGGATCTTTGTGTAGAAACATAAACTGTAGTAACTTCTAGAGGTCAACTACATTACCTACTTTAGTTATAAAGATGCTCAAGGACTTGGAGATTAAACTTTAAATTGTTGTGACGAAGCGACGCCTCGGCGACTGGAGTATCAGAGTTCGTGTTGGATAATCAAGTCTATTACGTTCTCTGGAATTGCCATCATGAAATAGAGAATATACACGTGTATGATACGACTGAAAATAATAATAATAATGTCCTCCTAGCTGATTTCGGCTACGGCGGCCGTCTCTATAGAGACGAGCCAGATGCGCAGGACATATTATAGTGCACAAGTGTGCGCGCAGACACAAGTGCACTCTCTATTCCCTCACTCTCATATTCCGATGGGACGGCAATCCGACACGACCGGTGAGAAATCAGGCGCAGGACCGACGGCTTAACGTGCTCTCCGAGGCACGGGGGTGTAACACCGCCAACTTCCTGGCTCCGGACTGTTATTAGAAATTGAAAAATCTCAATAACAATTTTTAGTCCGACCCGGGATTGGAACCCGGGACCTCACGTCTGTGGTTAAACACGCTTACCACTAGACCACGAGGCAATCCAGTCAGTAATAAAAATCTATCTATATCTATACATATATATAAAACTCAAACGTGACATAGCCATCTATCAACGCACAGCCCAAACCACTGGACGGATCAAGCTGAAATTTGGCATCCTGGTAGATGTTACGACGTAGGCATCCGCTAAGAAAGGATTTTTAGAAATTCAATCCCAAAAGGGGTGAAATAGGGTGTTGAAGTTTATATGGATTTCTTAGAAATTAAACGCGGGTGAAACCGCGGGGCACAGCTAGTAATATATAAAGATAAGTTTAAGTCCACACTTTTACACACCACGTTAGTCTAGCCCCGTGCTTAGTACCGTAAGGACTTGTGTTACGGGTACTAGACAACGGATATATATTTGTATTGTTTTATATATTTAAGATTTAGTGTATTTTTTTAATTAAGCGTATGTCGCCCGTGGCCCATGGAGGGGGATGGGGAAGATCTTCAACGTTCAACAACTTCTATGCGGATGTCTATGGGCGGTGATAGTCATGAAAATGACTCCGACTGCTCGTTTATCCCCTATGCTATATAAAGAGCCAAGTGCAATTAATGCCGCTTGCGTCAGATAGACCAAAAATTTGCTAGTCCAAGTTTTTTTTTTCAAAAAAGTTTGCAAAATACTTGCTTTTGCCTCAAACGTACATGCGGAGTTTTCAAGTGTGTCTGAGTTTGTAGCGGCATGTTAGAGTAAAAAAAAAGTCACCGAATTTAGGATGACGCAAGCGGTGTGGTTAAATTTTCGGTAACGTGTTAGATAGTTCCAGACTGTTCTAGTAAGAGGTAGTGCCACGCATGAAAAAGTTTCTTGCGGTGTGTAAGTAACCGGTGGCCCATGGAGGGAGAGGAGGTAGGGCAAGGTCTCTGTCGGTAATCATGAAAATTACTCCAACTGCTCGTTTGACCTCTTATATTGTGAAAAGAAAAGAAGTTCCTATAGTAACATTACACGTTACCATGACAACGAGCTTTGCATTCAGTACACACATGTCGGAACAGTTTGTAAGTCATATCTTTTTCTTTTAGGGGGGGCAAACGAGTCATCGAAATCTTTCAATGAGTATCGACGCCCGTAAACATCCGCACCACATTCACCTCCTTCTTCCTTAATGGGCCACCGGAAACTCACACTGTCATTAATATACCGTGTAACATCGAAAATGCCACGTTGTAATAGCATTGATTAGATATTGAACCTAATTCGAATAGCTATTAGCTCCCACATGGTGGTTGCCCAAGCGACACCTACAGCACACCCAAGACATTCCAAACGCGTTCACCGACGGAAGCGGCGGCCTTGCTTCCGCCCCCTTCCAAGGAGGAGAGCCCCCTCGCAGACCCTCCCTAAATGCGGGAGACTTAGGGCTGCATACGCGAATTTACTATGTATTACTCTAAAATTGCTTAAAGGGATTCTGTCATTGCCCATTTAAATACTTAAACGTAGTTTTTTATATCTAATATATAAAATTCTCGTGTCACAGTTTTCGTTGCCATACTCCTCCGAAACGGCTTGACGGATTCTCATGAAATTTTGTGAGCATATTGAGCAGGTCTGAGAATCGGCCAACATCTATTTTTCATCCCGATATTCCCACGGGATCGAAAGTTACGCGGGTGAAACCGCGGGGCGCAGCTAGTTAATCTATATACATATAATAAAACAGTAAAATTTTAGTGTCTGTACATTGAATATATTTATGAAAGACTAATTGGAGGCGATTTTAAAATAGTAACAGAACACTTTTCTATGATTTTTAATTTTTTTGTTTGTCTGTTTGTCCGTTTGTTCGGGCTAATCTCCGAAACTACTGGACGGATTTTCATGAAACTTTACATTAATATAGCTTTCATATCAGAATAACATAATAAGTTAAAATTTTGAATAATTTTTGAAGTCCGAAATCCACGCGGGCGAAGCCGCGGGCGGAAGCTAATCTATACATACGTATAATAAAATCGTAACAAAGCCAAAACTATACATTGTAAATATTTTTAAAATGACTACTTGGGCTACTTCAATCGATATCGAGGCCAAAGATATAGTTTTTAGAATTTTTGTCTGTTCATCTGTTTGTCTGTAGGTATGTCCGGGCTAAACTCAAAAACGACCGCATGGATTTACTTCAAATTTTACATGAATATCACTAACAGGTCGAGTCATATAGGCTACATATTATCTCGATATTTCCACCGGATCGAAACTTATGCGGGTAAAACCGCGGAGCGCAGCTAGTAAATAAATGAATAAACAACTTATAAGACAAACAAGCAGCCGGAGTTTTTTTGTTGACTATTTTTCCTTAACTTCCAAGCGGCCAGCAGAAACTCCCAAATGACGGTACCTGATCTTGCCAACTTGGCTGCAATGTAGTATAACATCTCTTGCTAAAACCAAAAAAAACTTTTATCTCACTAAGGTCGCAACATGACTTTTACTGCCTTTATTTAGACAATATCATCACCCTGGTCGTGCCGGTATATTTCAGATGCAAGGGAGCGTGGAGTCTGGAGCCAGCCGAGTTGGGAGTACCTCTCGCTTCCACGATATCGGGCGTAAAGTGTCGTGTTTTGTGCGGTATGGCCAAAGCATTTGGTCAAACCCTAAGCGGATGTCTATGGGCGTCGATCATGAAATGTCCCCGTCTGCTCGTATGCCCTCTTGTAGGTACTATAAACAAGTCGATTCTTTAGTAGTTCGAGACCCACGAGATTATCTGACGGGACACGTTTGTATTCTAATAGAGAAGCTTGTGTTGTTCCACCGCAAAAATGAGTGTAAGGATTCTGTTATGTGGGACTCTATGCCCACCGTCCACCCCTTTAGAAACTAAAATCGCCATTAAAACCATCACAAATTAAAAGGATAAAAAATTCTGCGCTCACGTTGGCCCATTGTAAGTTTTTATATTGTTAGACCTTAAAAACTATTCAAACCTCACATCCTCTAGTTTCAAAACAGCGGGAAAAGTAGGTCTTTGAATAAATTGTATTCGTATAACACAGCTGCGCCATTATATTGTAATGTATGTGTAGAATCGCTTACACGAGGCCGGCGCGCGGCGTAAGGTGATAGCTGTGCTGTCGCGTTTCGTGCGGTGTGTAAGTAGCCGGTCGCCCATGGAGGAGGGAGGAGAAAGGAGGGCAGCGCATCTGTATAGCCTTTATGCGGATGTCTATGGGCGCCAGTGGTTATGAAAATGGCTCCGACTGCTCGTTTGCCCACTATACCATAAAAAAAAAATTGTGAGAGGCGTAATAAGTTCGTAGCAGTACTGTGATTGTAAGTTCATCGAAATACGGGCAAACAAGCAGTCGGGTCCTGATGGTCAGTGAACTGGTCCTACAGGAATCCGCGACGACGAATTAAGCTTGGAGACCTTGAGTTGCGATGGGGGCTCTTTTATGGGTACAAATGATCTTAAGGCTTAACGGGGCCCGAGGCTGCAGCCCCCCTAGGCCCCCATCTGAATCTGCTAGGTATCCGCAAAGCCGGAGTCCCGAGAAAGGATGCGAGGACTATGGGAAAAGAATAAGATCTCTAGACGTACCGGTCCGGAAATACCAAGGCAGAAAATTTCGTAGAGTAGTGCGTGGGTGGAGATCGCGCTTAGCGTACCGTGGTCTTCCGAACATATGCTGCAGTGGAGTTTTAAATTTTGGAAAAAGAAACCCATGGATTAAAAAAATAACCTTTTCTTCGTTGTGTGTGCATTTCTTTGCATGCGATTAGTGAACCAGAATCACACAGTCAGCGCGCTATTTTTTTTAATCAGTATATTTTTTGTCTGATTTCAGTCAGAACATATAAAACTCATACATTATCATACAACATCTGCTAAACATTGTTTTATAGTATAAGAGGGCAAATCGGAGCCATTTTCATGACTGCCGACGCCCATAGACATCCGCATAGAGGTTATACAGATGCGTTGCCCTCCATCGTCCCCTTCATGGGACAGTGGACAAAAATATTACCGATTATGATTCTCCAGTGTTAAATACAGTATAACATATGAATATTATGTCTATTCGAATACAATCCTCAGTTCAATTGCACTTCCCACTCGATTGATTAACGGAAATCTTGCGGCTACTCGATACTCGCTCGCGATTATACACTTAATAAACTACGGACGGAATCCGCTTGGTTTCTATGTAAATATTTAACGTTAGCGATGGGAAATGTAAAAGTTTACACGAAACTGGTGGGAGGAGAAAGGAAGGCAGCGCATCCGTATAGTCTCTATGCGGATGTTTGTGGGCGTAGGTAGTCATGAAAATGGCTCCGACTGCTCGTTTGCCCTCCTATATCATAAAAAAAAAACATGGTCTCATACACGAAACCGGAGCAAACAGCTGTGTCGCGTTTCGTGAGGAGTGCAAGTAGCCGGTGGCCTATGGAGCAAAGGCAACGCATCTCTATGCTTATGTCTATGGGCGTCGGTAGAAAATGACCTCGTATGCTCGTTTGCCCCCTTATACTTACCGCTTACTTACCCCTTATAAAAAAAGGCTCACTAAGATGATAACCGAGGAGGCTTCTACGTAAAAAAATGTGTGTGCCAGACCACATGACAGACGTAAAATATATACATAAATATAAAATATGAACATACACGAAACAACTGGCTATGAGAGGGAGAGAGTAAAAAAATTAAACGTAACTCTCTCTCTTTCTGTCTTCACTAACTTATATCTTCTTTCTACTTCCGTTCGCGTCGCCCGATCACACTTTTCGTAACGCTCTCTTCACGCATTCGAAGCTTACTCCCCCAAGTCAAGTGCGCGTAAAGAAGTTTTACTTCACAAAATTTTTTAACAATTGCTGCTCCTAGACAATAAACCATAAAATAAGCCTATTCCTTAAAAGCGGCTAATATTCAACAGTGAATGGTTGCAGGATGATGATTACTGTACTTATAGTGTATCACACATTCCAGTAACGCCAGATACTTGTAAATAGTTGGTGCTGAAGTGTAATAAGCTGGAGTCTGTGGCATTCCTGATGAGTGCAACTCAATGTGGTCGATATAATGGTGCTGCACATGTTTCTGAGATTTGTAGGACAAAGTCAACTTTGTCGATCATCAGCTCCAGGCTGCTACATATAGGCCTATGGTTTTTTTATAGTATAATGAAGCAAACGAGCAGTTGGAGCCATTTGGCTACCTATGCCTAAAGATTTACCCATAGAGTTTATACTCCTCCATTTTTTTTATGTTAAGAATTTTAAATATAAGTCTTAGTACTTTTATTATAGCATGTAAAGCGACTATCGGGTTAGAGTTATATAAGGCTGAAATTAACACTGCTCAGAAATCTTAGTTCTTAAAAGAATAGTCCCAATGCATTAATATCATAATACAAATTCTACAAGGACTTAAATGAAACTCGGACTTTGGTCTGTAATTCCTAAATCCTAGTTACAATCGCACATGTGCTCTTAATGGTTCTGTCCTATATTGTGGTCGCGAGTGCACACCCTGTCCCATTTAACAGGCTTCCAT
Organism: Calycopis cecrops; assembly: GCA_001625245.1. Classification (NCBI taxonomy): domain Eukaryota; kingdom Metazoa; phylum Arthropoda; class Insecta; order Lepidoptera; family Lycaenidae; genus Calycopis; species Calycopis cecrops. Next base: position 221,856 of record LUGF01058999.1, on the reverse strand, counting down.
TAGACGGCTTGTCATAGTTGAAAGAGAAATTTAAATGCACCCAATGTGTGATTACATCTAACTCGTAGTGTTGTTACTTGCATCGATTTTACGGTCCATATCGATTTTTTATTCGATTTTTAAACAGTCTAACAAAATTTTGCGTGACTAATAAACATACTTTCAATATTTTTTATGTCGTGGCGCAAAAGAATCAGTAAAGGAAAATATTATTAAAATTAAACAATTTAAACGGATGTTAGTACGATTAATTTACTTATTTGACAAGGTCTTTGTAGGTAACGTTAGCGACAGACATACAATAAGTACCTAAGACATCAATCAATAAGTGATGACATTTTGAACTGGAATTTGTGTTTTTCCTTCTGCATTGGTTGTCTGGAAGAAATAGCTTCCTTAGCGATAAGACCGCCTGTTTGCTTTAATCTTTAAGTTTGTATTACTGTATAAATATTCATTGTGGGCAAATAAAGAATATTTTCTTTCTTTCTTTCGCCCCAGTTAAGCCTTCGGGCCACCACTTTGCGGTTAGCATATTCCTCTACATTTAGGGTTCACTCTTTAAGAATTTCATCCTATTAATCATTGGTTGGATCATGACAAAATATGAGGAAATGATCTGAAACAAAAACCTGCCGAAAATATCGCTTACGTTGCTTATGTCTTTCAGAATGTAGAATGTACGTTCGTGAAGAGCAAACTCCACTCATAATCGTACCAGCTTCACTTAACAAGTATTTTCCAAGTATTTAAAAAGTATATCTTAACAGATAAATTCGCTAGCCAAAGCATGTAACATTAAAGTATTCGAGTAAAATTGAAAAGGCTTCCAACTTTATCCGCGTCTTAAAGACCACATATCTAAGTTTACCGGCGCATATCTACGCCGTTCGAGCTCGCCTCCGCCGGCCTTACTACGTTTGCTCTTGCTTTTCGAGCTTTTCATTAGCATATATTTGTTTTCTCTTATGAATAATATCCATAGTAAGAGGTAGTGGCATGCTATATATAATTTAGTCGAAGGTATCTCTCGCTGATATGATATCGCCTTAAAAGTGGTAAAGTCGTGCTTCGTACGATTTTTGGTTATTCCAGCGCATATCTGTCAATATCGCTCTCTATACTATCTATACTAAACTCTAGCCCCCTTATTAATAAACATAGAATAACTTTATCCAAGTAATAACCTAGTAATAAACTGACATTCGTCAAATTCCATACTTTTTCCCCCTTATTAATAAACATGGAATAACTATATCCAAGTAATAACCTGGTAATAAAATGACATCTGTCAAATTCCATACTTTTTTGTGTTTTTTATTATGGAATTTGACAGATGTCAGTTTATTACAATGTTATTCCTTGGATAGAGTTATTCTATGTTTATTAATAAGGGGGCTAGTGTTTTTTTTAAATATGTAATTTGACAGATATCATGTTTATTACTGAGTTATACTTGAATTAAATTATTCTATGTTTATTAATAAGGGTGTAGCACCGCACACTACACAGATAACTTATATTATACTGTCAAGTATCTGTAGACACTGATAGGGTAGTTTTATACGTAGGTAATTTTATCGTATCTGCTTAGTGTGAGACAGCCTTTAAAACTAGTCAGCAGCTCGGTACTCAGAGGCGTAGCTACCGCCGTATCCGCCGTATCAATTATACGGGGCCCCCGGGTCACGGGGGCCCCCAACTGCGTAAACAAACATTTACTTTTCATTTCTGAGAAATCTTTACCCGTCATAAGGGCCCCCAAACCAATTTTTATACGGGACCCCGCCAGAGTAAGTTACGCCACTGTCGGTACTGGTCCAAAATGACGGCAAAGCGGCAACAACTCTTGATAAACGTCGCCAGTGTCACGACGTGGAGCGATGGCTCTGTCCAAACAAGCGCACAATAAGATTCTTTTGTCGTCGTAATGAACAATGTTTGATGGTGTTTTCAAAGGAAGATGGCGCCCGGTTCTGTGATAAATGGGTGGGGTTCTTAAATGTTTTCGTCTTTCGTTCCCTTTGTAAAGAAAAATGCGTTTCACCTTCCCTGAAATGCCCTGAACGTTCATAGAGGAATTGAGGGATTTGTGGGGATTTTTATGGCATAGGGGGGCTGCAATCGATGCCATGTGTGATTACTGACTGACAGACTGGCAGATATATTGCCCTTCTTCACCCCACCATCCCCAATGGACCGTTGGCTGCTTGCAAACTACATTATTTTTTTCTCACAATTCTAACATCACAGCTGAACCTGGCCCGCCCCAGATAGCTCCAAAGTTCACGGTCACAAGCTAATTATCTGTATTTTTTACTTTATTTACAACTAGTCGACCCGACAGCCGTTGTCTTGTCATTATTGGAAATATGTTGTCATGGTAACGTGTAATGTTATTTGGACCGAATTGTCAATCCGTTATTTTGCCCTATAATATTATATTTTTTACAATTTTAAAATTTTGTATATTGATAAATTATAGCCTAAATGTTACCGAGCACTAATACCTATTTAACAAAAATCTTTCATCAAAATCCGTCCAATAGTTTTTGCTTGAAAGTCGCACAACAACACAGACAGAATAACGTCTTCTATAGTTTTATTATATGTATAGATAATCTATGGATCACGCCGAGTCCAGGTAGGAACTTAGGGGGGGCTGGAGCCCTGGGACCTATCAGGGTTAGAGGCAATAAGGTCATTTTTGTATCCGTAAGAGGACCCCTTCTCAACTCAAAGGCTGGAGGCCTTGGCCTCACCAGAACTTAATCCAGCGCTGTGTTCATTGGCGCTCATTGACTTTGGTCAAAAGTTAATATCATCAGGTCACAACCTGAGCTGGATTCGAACCAGCTACCTCTGGCGTAACGTTACCACTGCAGTCGTCATTTATATCTACACATCTATTAACTAACCTTAGAATAAACCAAGCGTAGTTAAAGCAAGGCTTAGGCCCTATTTCCAAACTGACTATTAACATAAAACTATGTGAAAATAAGTTTACAATGCAACTCCCATACAACTTTCCGCCCTCAAATATTCATGGCTTAGCCCAAGCTCTGAATACCACAGGCATTTCCATGGCAACACAAGCAGACATTTATTTTAACTCCGAGCTGAGTTCGTGAAATTTCAAAACTTTGAATGCTCTTTTAAATCGTGAAAATTTAATGTGATATTGTTGTGAATGGAACTTCAATTTACAGTTAAATGGAATTAAAATTAAAGAGGATGCATGTGAATTAATGAGTCATATGCGTTGGACAGCCAAAATGTAATACGAAATATACGTTTGTAAGTTGGTGATATCAAAATTAATGAGGTGATTATTATAATAATTGGGGAGAGAAAGAAATAATTATTCTATTACCCCCTTATTAATAAACATAGAATAACTTAATCCAAGTTATAACCTAGTAATAAACTGACACATATCAAATTCCATATAAAAAAACACATAAAAAGTATGGAATTTGGCAGATGTCAGTTTATTACTAGGTTATTACTTGAATTGAGTTATTCTATGTTTATTAATAAGGGGGTTAGAGTTTCAGACTTCTTGAGGCATATTAAGAAGCTCAATGTCTATCAGAGACCCTGAATGCAATTCTTTTTTGACCGATACCCTTTCCAAAAAATCCTAAACAAAGTTGCTAAATACAAATTGGTCCTTTGCCTGTAATTTCAGAGTGCAAGGACAAACTAACGTTCATTCTTCTGTACATGATACTATAGCCTCTAGCCCCCTTATTAATAAACATGGAATAACTATATCCAAGTAATAACCTGGTAATAAACTGACATCTGTCAAATTCCATACTTTTTTGTGTTTTTTATTATGGAATTTGACAGATGTCAGTTTATTACAAGGTTATTCCTTGGATAGAGTTATTCTATGTTTATTAATAAGGGGGTAGATGTCTATGAGACTATGTAGCGTCGGCGGCCCAGGCCAGGTAGCCTGTACCTGGCCCCGTAAGCCTTAAGGGCCTTAAGATCATTTTTGTACCTATAAAAGGGCCCCATTCTCAATTAGGTCTCCAAGCCCCGGTCAGAGCTCAACCATGCGCTTAATCTGTGCCGAACATTTCAGAACGATATAAGCCGACGTCATCACTGCTCCCCTAACTCCATATTGGTCTGGCTGCCCAGAGCTCATCAATTCGTGTAATCCCCATCCCGTCCGCCGTATCAGCACACGGCAGCTTCTATAACGTTTATATAATGGAATATCCAATCGATAGGAACATATTCAGGAAGGCATTAGGGTCGAAGTGACACAGGTGGTCCAAAAGGTACGTGCGGTGTTTGAGTTATTGCTGGCCCATTGAAATGCAGAAAGAAAAAAGACCAACGCATTAGACACTGACACTTCACACTGAGACACCCTTAAAAACAGTAAGTAGGTATCATATATTTAAATCTATGGTAAGTATTATATCAGGGGCATGGGAATTCAGATACCATGTATACTGTAATGTGAATAAATTAATTAATTTATAAATTATTTCCCGTGGAAAATCATCCCATGGCAACCCATAGGAACATTTTTTCGAGATAAAAACTATCCTATGTGTTAATCCCAGTTATCCTCTATTTGTAAGCCAAGTTTCATGAAAATCGGCTCAGCAGTTTTTGTGTGAAGAAGTAACAAACAAACATACAAACTTTCGCATTTATAATATTAATAGGATAATCTATTTATTAATTGATATGTGTAGTATGACACAAGTAGGTACGTACAGTATACAATAATTCATAAGTATACAAATTATATATGTGTTCTGAGCTTGTAACAATAAAAAGTATTTATTTATTTAATTGCATATCAAATACGGATGTCTATGTACCTACATTAGTCCAAAAAGGTTCGGTTTGCTGTTTTGTTTGTACCATAAAAAGTTAATTAAAATTCTATGGACGGTGGTCGAAATTCAATTAATGCCTATTTGTATACTATTCAGTTGAACACAAACGCACTTGATTGCATCGAATTGAATGAAACAAGCGAGTGAACGACGCGCCGATCACCGTTTGGGGGTGGGAAGAGGGAGGGAGGAATAAACAGACGAGAGAGGGTCCGCAAAACTAATGAGAGTAATAGAAACATCTCCATTCCACTTGAATGGGCCTTAAAAACATTATGATGGGGAAATCACTTCGTTCCAGTGCACAAATATGCATACAAAAGAGGGGAACGGAGAAAACTCTTTTGTGTGCATGAGACGCTGACCGACAGATTAAAAGACAGATTAAATAATGTCAAAAATCACATTTTTCGGGTTTCCAACAGGGCAGTAGAAGTAGTAAATATTTCGTGTTACAAACAAATTATTTTTTAACTAAATTTTACTTAAACTTTATTTTTACTTAGCTTTTATATAGTATATCCTAGACGAATTAAACTTTTAACATCAAGTAATTATAATATATTTAAAAGTTAAGTTGGTATAGAAAAGCTTTTCAATACTACTACGGTTTGCTGTCGTATTTTTCAACAGAAAATTTTATAAGAAACAATAATGTATATCGATAAAATTCTAGCCATGTAATGGTATATAATAAATTATTTATGTGTAAGGAAATCTTTATATATTACTTAGTATAATTAAAATTCTCATGTCACAATGTTAGCTACCGCACTCCTTCGAAATAGCTGGGTCGATTCTCATGAAATTTTGCATGGCTGCTGTGGGTAGTCTGAGAATCGGCTAACATCTATTTTACATCTCGATATTTCCACGGGATCTAAACTTACTTGGGTAAAACCGCAGAGCGCAGCTAGTAATATATAAATAAATGATACGTGAAAGTAAGTTTCCAAATCTGTCATTTCCAAGTCATGATAGGAAGAGAATCAGATTTGAACACTTCCATACCTGCTTGTAAAGTACTAGCAATCAATATAGCCAAAAACAGGTAAAATATTAAAATAGGACAACTGTGTTCGTCGTACCGAAAAGCCACGGCAAAGTGACTTCACTGTGTTCGGTTTCCGATTTTTCCGGTGGACTGGCAACACAACACACAATTACGCGGATGTATATGGGTGTGTGATTGACAAAACGTCGTAAAGTTACCACCTTATTCTATGAAAAAGAAGTAAGGGGTTACGTCTTTGATGAATTGTTTCGAAGACGGAGCTGTACGGCCAATTTAATTCATAACACCGACTTGAAGTGGCGGCTACACTTCCCAGTGGACAAAAAATCGCCATTTTTAATCCCTGGACTTATCACCGAATGACGGGGAAAAAGCTCAAACAGCGCTATATTTGATGGAGAGCTTTTGGTTATGCAAATCCGCTAAAGCCTTGCAAAAAGGCATTGCATGTGTAAGCCCCCTAACGATACATCACGTCCGTAGCCGCCCTTAGACATGGCAGCTGGCACGGGTGAGTCACGGGGGCGCACTACCCTCAGATTGCACGGAATATCGAAAATATAAAACGTTGGGGTAACTTTGGGGTTCCAGTCTAATTTTGGAACAGTCATTCCTTTGTTTTCGATACATTTTACGTATCACATGCGTCATGCGTTATCAGTTTCGATCATACATTAGAATAGTAATATCTGTGGACTTTTACACATCTACCGTGTAGTGCTAGTTTAGCTCCGTGCTAAATACCGTATAAGGACTTGTGTTACGGGTACTATACCACGGAAATATATTTAATATGTTGTATAACTTCGGGAAAGATAATATATAGAATGGTCCGATTTGAAAAATTCTATCAGTATTAGTTGTCCATTTAGCGAGGATATAGACTACTTTTTAACCGACTGCGGTAAAAAAACGGATTCTCGTAGACGAAGTTGCTGGCGTCCGGTAGTAATCAATAACAAAACACGCAAAAGCCAGCACATAAGCTACAATACTGCCATGTTACATCATCCGTAAATCCAAACTCTCGCAATCTTATTATTTTAAAACAATCCAAAGCTGATGACGGTAATGTTGATGCTGAATTTTCAGCGTTGGAGACTAGTAAACCAAGCTTAAGAATTGACACAATTCCATACCGATATGAAAATTTCAATGACAGAAGAATATCGTAGACGCCATCTTGTATTTTTTGCTGGCTATTTTAAGTGTAGTGTTATGAAAGCGGGAGTCAGACTCCAATAATTAATCCGATAAGCCTCCGCCGTCGGACGTCTGAGGTATTTGTTGTCTGTTTTAAATTGTAAATCTCTTTTATAAATATGGAAGTTACAATTTATTTATCTGTGGATTACCGTGAGTGTTGTGGGGTCAATGGGTTATGTTATGATCTACGTTATTATCCTGCTGTCTATTTATGGTTTGTTTTTTATTTGTGTTTATATTGGACCAAGCAGAGGGACTGTCTACCGTCTGTTTTGGGACATAGTAGTACATTTTGCGTTATATAATTCGGGTATCTATACATATAATAAAACAGTAAAATTTTAGTGTCTGTACATTGAATATATTTACGAAAAACTAATTGGGGGCGATTTTAAAATAGTAACAGAACAATTTTCTATGATTTTTAATTTTTTTGTTTGTCGGTTTGTCCGTTTGTTCGGGCTAATCTCCGAAACTACTGGACGGATTTTCATGATCCTTTACATTAATATAGCTTTCATATCAGAATAACATAATAAGTTAAAATTTTGAATAATTTTTGAAGTCCGAAATCCACGCGGGCGAAGCTGCGGGCGGAAGCTAGTTTTTAATGAATGTGACAAGACATCTGTCCTCAGTCCTCCCGTGATCATGGTTGCTGTAAATCTTCTGAAGGGTTGGGCTTGTAAAATAATTGAAAAAAAAAACGCTATAAAATCTGTTCGACTTGTTTTACTTTGATGAGTAATATTCGCTTAAATTTAAGACATCATTACGAAAATCTTTTTTTATGCCTTGTTAAGTACCTACACACAAAAACATCCATAATTTATGGTAATAAGACATACTAGTATAGTGAGGGTACTCTCGTTGACGTCGTGATTTTGAGAGCGACAGATATTTTCCGGTTACGGGCCCGGATAAAAAAAACGAATTGTACATAATGTCTTATTAATAAAATTTTTTGTAAACCTCTCCGTATCTTATATTATACTGATTTTGACTTGTAATTAGGTATTTACTAGCTTCCGCCCGCGGCTTCGCCCGCGTGGATTTCGGCTTATAAAAAATCCCTATAAATTTTAACTTGTTATGTTATTCTGATATGAAAGCTATATTACTGTAAAGTTTCATGAAAATCCGTTCAGTAGTTTCTGTGTGAAAGAGTAACAAACATTCTCACAAACTTTCACCTTTATAATATTAGTAGGATTAGTCCGTTCAACGTCCCGCTAGAGTTTTAAAGCCTTTTTTGTGTCATCCATGTACAAACGAGTAAAGAGTTACCTAAATGGTGACTTCCGACACCCACTAACGCCGATTCGCAGATGCATTCACCTCATCCACCCCCACCTCCCAATGCACCACCACTCACAAACCGCACAAAACACGACAGTATACCCATCATATCATATCATAATCGTTGCCTTTACTGTATACCGTTTTATATGTCTTATGTGTCAGATACCTGATTTGTGTAATGTTGTCTTGTTTCTGGAATAAAGATCTTCTATTCTATTCTATTCTATTCTATTCTATTCTATTCTATTCATCACGTTTTATGTGGTATCACCATGAGCTATACCTCCCTGCTCTACCGATCCCGCTACATATACCATTACCACATCCATCAGCTCCCACCAAGCGAAATTGAATCTGTCTGCGCGGGCAGTGGATAGCATTGATGACATTACCGTCCGTTTGACGGCCAGTTAGTGTTAATTAGTTAGCGAGACGGTATCGGGATGACCGGCGAGCTGACGCTGATCGATCGCAGCATCCGCTAGTGATGCGCCGGCGACCTTATCGATAACGCGGTCGCCAGGCCGTAATAGTTTGCATGATCACTATCATCCGTCCAATCAACACTAATTTTTTGTAGTAACTTTCTACAAAGACAGGCCTAATACTGGGTATTAAATTTATTTGTCGCAAAAAGAGTTACCTACGACGGTTGAAGAAAAGGGCCCGTTGAAGTGTCGCTTTTACTGTCCTAGCATACGTTTTTTAATATCGTAAAAATCTATATATATATCATTGAGTTATATGTACTAAGTAGTAACAACTCACTGATATATATAAAACTCAAACGTGACATAGATATCTATCAACGCACAGCTCAAACCACTCGACGGATCAAGCTGATATTTGGCATCCAAGTAGATGTTACGACGTAGGCATCCGCTAAGAAAGGATTTTTAGAAATTCAATCCCTAAGGGGGTGAAACAGGGTGTTGAAGCTTATATGGATTTCGCGGTTGAAACCGCGGGGCACAACTAGTATGTAGATATCTTCTGTGTCCTATGTTCCCTGTTTGCAAATATTTATTTGGCAAAGGTAAAAAACTATACAGTCATAGTGGATTTTTAAGTAAGCTTGTTCGATGTACTAAAAATCGCGGTAGAGTTCCTATAGCTCTTTTTATCGCAAAAGCATATTCTAGAAATCA
>LUGF01058999.1:193140-203353 GCA_001625245.1 Calycopis cecrops | reverse complement strand
GAAGCCGACAGTCGTTAGTCAGACTTGTCGTCGTGCGATTGAGACAATTTTGTCTATGAGACGTTTTGTTTCAAGTGTGCGCATTTTCATATATTTTGTAAAGCGATAGTCTGTCTTAAGACAGTCGTGACTACAATGTGCGGTCAGCCTAAGTAAGTTGTAAATGAAAACGTTTATATTACGTATCTACCTACATACATTAAGTAGGTATCACATAAAAGACCAAAGATGTAAATCTTGATGCCGTGGGTAACTTCCTTGTGTTTCCTTCAGTATTTTAAACTGCTACTAGCTAATGAACGAGGATTCCTCAAGAGATACAGCCTGAGGTAGACGGATGGCCACCAGATGGTATCAGTGTAATATCCTTAATGTGCACGAATGTTCAAGAAAGTTCCCTGATAAACGCGAACAAGATTGCATTATATAATGTAATTACCTGCATTGAAATAGAAGGCTTTTCGTTAGGTTTTCTTTTCTTCCTTTTTTATGGTATAGGGGACAAACGAGCAGGTGGTTAGTGTTTACCGCCGCCCATAGACATCCGCAAAACTAGGTGTCTTGCAGACGCGTTGCTGGCCTTTAAGGAAGAGGAATGCTCTTTTCTTGAAGACAATTCTTCCTTTCATAAGAATTGCTAAAGAGTTGCATCACGAATGTCTACGGCGATTGTGATTTTAATATCGTTTAAATGTTCAGATGTAGTTAATTGAGCTTCCACGATACCGGCGTATAGTAAAGTGGTAGCTGTGCGGTCGCGTTTCATGCGGTGTGTATGTGGCCTATGGAGCAGGGAGTAAAGCAAAGCGTCTTTAAGACCTCCATACGGATGTCCATCATGGGCGTCGGTAGTTATTAAAACAACGAGGAGGATTGGGTCAAGGACAATCCATCTGTGTTGCGCTTCTTTGGCGGACCAATGAGCCACCGGAAACTCTAACTGTTCGAAGCGCGACGTCATACTTTGGTCGAATTTGTGGCATGAAGAGAGCGAGAGGCTTCCCTATCGAATTAGATGCAATATTTATAAAAATTTGCAGTGCAATAAAAAAATTCGTTGTACCCTCATCTCTTGATGGCTAGTCTAACATGGCCGGCCGTATAAGCGGCTTACCATGAAAGCATCCGTCAAACAAGAAAAAGAGCGCTTGAAAGCGCCGTAAAACTCCTGACTAGGGTTGCCAGGCCACAGGAAATGGCCGCACATGTTCGGCTGTTTACAGTCAGGCCTAATTTACATAAATCGGGGCTATATTTTGTTAGGCTTTTGGCGAGTCCAAAAAGGTATAATAAAATAATAAGTGCATAAAACAAAACTACTAATTTCTTTAACAACCCAGTGTGTCAAGCTTTCAATGCAAATTTGCGGATAAATTTGATCCTGTGGCAGACTTTTTGATTCTTTTGCCTGACAACCCTACACCTGACGCGAACACCGGCGAAATAGCTACGTGCCTTATCGCATCATCTAGCGCCGCAGAATTTGTATATCAGGGACGCAATCTGAGAGTGGGTTTGTGGTGTAGAAAGTCATACTAGTTTTTAGTGGCACTGCAGACGCAATGGACGCGACGAGGGACGCACATGACACCCATGGGTCTAATACACATCGTTATTATATGTAACTATAATAACGATGCTACCTAGCTACCTACTAGCTACTAGCTACTAGCACCTATAGTGTGATGGCATAGATGGCCATGTTGCCATTGGGGAAGTGAGGAATACAACACTACATAACTCTTTGCGGACGTTTGTGGCCGTCACCATAATGTTTCGTTAGCGCGTTTGCCACTATACTATAAAAAGTCGCAATCAAAATTAAAATATTTTTATTCAAAATAGAATTTAAAAAATTGCTTTTTGAACGTCAAAAATTTCATCTACCTCCGGTTCAACCCTAGCCCTGTCCTGAAAAGAACCGGCGGAACAAACTCAGCGGGCCTCATTAATTTCTTCATTATATAAGTATTGTTAATTATATACAATAAAAAATATAATTTACATTTATTTTTGTATACAAGTAGCCTGGGAGGAGGGTACTATTCCATCATAAGTTGCACCCGTATTGGCTCATTGTATTTATAAATTTCATGCAAACTTGTTTGGTGTTGAATGTTGGTCTGTTGGTTGAGCTACTACTAACTATTAAGGCCTGCGCAGACAGGGATTTTTGAAAAATGCATGCAAAGTACCGCGTACTTTTAATTCCTCGTTTGCGATGTTCGATACAGTTGTAAGCGATCTATTTTAGCGGACAAAAAAGTCCGCGGACAAAACCACCTCGTCTGCGCGGGCCTTTAGCTTTTGGCGTATATCAAACACTCGATATCTGCTGGCTGCTGCTGATGATGATGATGATGATCTTGATTTTGCATTACATTGCAATCTAGTCAGTTGCAAGTAACTATTGCTCAAATATAAACATTGAATCGATTTTATTTATTTATTGATAATCCAACAGCCTTACACTTGTGATAGATATACCGTCGTGATTTGTGCGGTCTGCGACAGGATGATCCTACCGGACGAAGTAATATGCAATTCCTTCAATGTCAACAGCCTCTTATCAATAAACTTGATTCCACAGCACATTTGCAGTTCACTCAAGGAAATGACACACTTCAAAATATTTGTATTATGGAAATCTTATTGTAAATAATGTAATACTGGGTCGCCGGCGAAACTTCGCGTTTATTCAACAGTTTTATTGCGAATTTAGAAAATTATGACAACATTTCGAAATTCCCGAGTAAACTAAACAAAAAAAACTGGTTTAGTTATTATGAAGTTGTCTACATTTGGCGCCAAAATGATGAAACTGAGGGATAGGCACAACCGGTTCGGATGTTGATGGACGTTGACTATCAACCTATCCTACAATTCTGTAACACAACTAGTACAAACACCAAGTATTACAAAGGTATCACAAAATATTAAGCATGTATCTTTGAATATCATGCACCTTTGTGGAGAAATAAATAAAACTCATTCATCCATTCATTCACTGAGAAGCGGGCGAGGGCCGCACTATAAATACAAACTTAAACGATAGCACAATTGCATTCCAATAAACAACGCTTATTTACTTCAATGTCGCGGCGGGCACGTGATCCAGTAACAATATACCAAAGGTCAGAACGTTTCTATACGCATGCAACAATTATACTCTGCGCTATTCATGTTCGCCTGGTCATTACCAGGGATCCGCATACTTGGATACTAAATAATATCATCATATGGAAGCTACAATAGCTCCATATGCTAGCTGCACTCTGCTGTTTCACCCGCGTAAGTTTCGATACTGTCGAAATGTCGAGAAGAAAGATAGATGTTGACCATCTCAGGCCTACCCGATATGCACACAAAAATTCATGATAATCGGTCTAGTTTGGAGGAGTATGGTAACTAAATATATCCCAACAAAAACATCCTGTAAAAAAACCAAGTCTCGCAGCTCAGTCTTTCTACCATAAAAAGTTGTGAGATCCAAGTAATACCAAGTCGGGTAATTTATTTAGTCCCTACTTAAGGAACCTTCTGTCATAAGTTATTCTCATATCGATATTAAAAATCTTTTACATTTTAAATAAACACATCGACTCGACCATCGCATGATTCGATTGTTAAGTAGTCCATTCGGAAAGACTTTGGTGAGAAACCGGGTTGCTGGCCCGAAGTGCTGTGTGGTGTGATACATACGGCACGGCAATACCGTGCCCCCAAATTTTTACGGGAATAAATGTCTGGCCATGCCGCCTCCACCGTCAGAACGGGTAGACCCAAAAAGTAGCTAGGCTCGTGGGAGATGAAATGAGTGCCTAGGATGCCGAAGATCGTGAGTAGCGGAGGAGCAAAGCGGACCTCGGACACCGAAGTGTCACAGTTGCTGATCTGACCGGGAACACGCTAAAATGGTAGGGAGATATCCAGAGATTATATATGACCAATGCATTTGTATATACGAATAGCGGTGCGGATGTCTATGGGCGTCAGTAGTCGGCCATGTCCGTGATGGCTCGTTAAGCTACGCTATAGAGACTTAAGGCAAACTGAATTTATGGGAAAAACCAGGCCAAGTGCGAGTCGGACTCGCACACCGAGGGTTCCGTAGGAATGGGAGGTATGAGCAAAAGTAATAGACGTTGAGAAAATTACACTTCCCTGCGACAAGTTGACAAACTTATATATGCGGGTGCTTGCATACATTTAGTATGAAACGAACTACATGCATAGGTTGGTAATGATTTTTCTAGTGATATAAATTTTTTTTACCAATTTTAGATTTATTCTTATACGTATACTGTAAGGTCTTACTTCTTGCCAAATTTCAGAATTCTAGCTCAACGGGAAGTACCCTATGAATTTTCGAAAAAGTGCGTTTTCATACAATATTTGTGTATAAATGGCTATAACTTTTTATTGCATTAACTTAGAAGTGTGATTTTTTCAAGGCATCAAGACGTAACTGACCTTCGTATTTGAAAAAAATTTTAGCTTAATCCCTTCTGCGCGTTTTAGAGAAAACGGTCTTGACAGACGTACAGACAGACGGACAACAAAGCGATCCTATAAGGATTCCGTTTTTTCTCTTTGAGATACGGAACCCTAAAAAACACATAAAAAAACACGAATCCAGGAGGGTAATGTATTGTTGAAGGTCACGACTAGTCTATGTTGGTCTGTGTTGGTCTGTGTCATTCATCAGCAGGTCTAATATTAAATAGCATAACACGTTGCCAGAGCTTTAGCCAGGCTATAAAGTGTTGCGAAGTAAATGGGTATTTCCTCATTTCCCGGCTGAGTGGGTGGATTAGCAAACGCTAAATATAACACGCATATTTTGTATTAAGTGAGACTTGTCGTAGTAAGGGCCGGTTATACAGGTCCCTTGAGGAGCAAATAAACTACTTCGGTTTCGCAGGTTGTAATAGTTAGCTGTTAAGTGTCTGTTAGTTATTTGGCAGTTAAATACGTCCGAACTCGTCGCTTAATCTAAACTGTTTATAAGTATAATAAGACACTAAATTTAATGGGTCCGTCAGATATTATTGTACTGTAGGAATTGTGAGTTTTACAGATTGTATTCATATACAACCTGTGTAAGAGAGCGAGAATAAAACCTACGAGTTTATTCTTCTTAATTAAAAATAAGTTTAGAACGTAATTCGGATTCAAAAGGTTCAATGATGAAAATTCTCCTGTCAAGAATTTTCTTTAGTAATTTGGAAGACTCGGAGTTCAATACATACTCAGAGTTTGGAAGGATTTACACGAAAGAAGAAAAATAAGGAAATATTTGTTTATGGGGCTAGCCGGGCTAGTCACTGAAGAATTTGATAATTAATTTATAATCGAATAAACAAGAGTTATGAAGAAGTGCTTTTATTTCCATCAGTCAGACGACATGGTGTGTTAGAAGGTTCCGTCACAATAGCGAGTGCTCAACCCTGGGTAGTACAGTACTATACATGCTAAAGATTACACACAACTAGGATACAAGCCATATCCAGGGCTGGTCGTGTATTAAAAAGTACAATACCATTACATTCGGTATGTTATTATTATTATTATGTCATTTAATTTTATTAATGTTCATCCCTATCTTTACGGATTCTTCCGTCTCATAACACCTCGTACGTTAGAATCTTTGAAGCTGTGCAGAATCTACACACACATGCATACGCAAGCATACGCTCGTTTACAATGAAATAGATATAGGAAATCTTTATTCGGTGCTAATAATGTATGTTATGTGTATGCTATGTGTAATGTGCACAAATCACAATACACATAGCATTCAAATCTACAAAGTACGTTAAATATTATAAGAGTCATTTTGATGAAACACTTTATTCTTTACCTTCATCTTAATATAATATATTCCTAAAAAACTGAACTAATTTAATAAAATTTTGCGCATAATATACTTTGTCCAACTTAAAGGATAGGCAATATTTCGATGATGGTCGCGATATTTTTCTTTTCCATGGCCCGGTCAACTAGTAGCTGGAGATGTCGGAAGGAAAGAACAGCCCAGGTTTTGCACAACCCCCGAATCGGTCCAAAGTGGGTCAGATAATGCAAGTGACTTTTGCGAAACCGCCGCCAGTGTGAAGTGCCTTATCTTTGCACATTTATAACAAGTTTTTTATGTAGGTAAACCTTTAAAAATGTTCTCGTGCCGTTTATGTGGTATGCCGCTATTGCAATAGCTTTTGTAAGAGGTAGTGCCTTGCTGTGGTCCAGTCGAATCTGACAGGAGCTATTAAGCAGGTTATACTATGGGGTTTTGTACGATTTTTGTCGCCCATTAGGGACTGAAGAAGGGCAAATATACTAAGTTTTACGCGATACTGACATAAGCTTTAAAATTTATTTTTTAGAACTTACGTTAAGTATTTCAAAAGTAAGTACCTGCAAAGAAATTTGCTGAGTGTTTTTAGAGTAAAGAGTCGTTAATTAACGAGCCCTTTCCATTTATTTTGATTAGATAAACAACAACAACCAAATGGATTTTTTTCCTTGGAAATGGTATGTTTACAAAACAATTAGCAGAAAAAAAGAAATAAACAAAAACTTCTATAAATTCGAATGCCGTACTATTTTACTTTTTCAGTTTAATTACAAGGTACAAAACAAAGTCGCTTTCCGCCGTCTGTGTGTCTATGTCGTTTCATTGTAGCGGGAAACAGGAATCTACATACACACACACACACATTCAAACTTGGGTACATACGACCGACAATAAAATCAAAATATATTTACATGTGAGAATAATAAGTACTACCACAGAATAAACAAAAATATAAAAGACAATATAATATAAATAAAAAGGAAACATAAAAAATTAAAACCAAGTCTAGCAAAATCTTTGATTTATCTCCTGCCAAAAGGAAAAATGATTTACAGAGTTAGATAGTCTATCGAAAATGGCTATAATAGGATACACCATCACGTTGAGTATGCGGGTTACGTGGACGAAACCGCGTAGTACTGCTAGTATTAGTATGGGTAGTTTATATGTTACAGCTAACACAAAAAAAAACACTGTCACAGTTGTATTTCTACGTGCCTCTTCGTGAATCACTTCTTTTTTAACCAACGCAGACCGATTTTTGATTATCTGTTAGTAATTAATAGCTATCTATCAATACGATTTGTTATCGAGCAAGAGATCTTATGGTCCATTCAAGGAGGTCCAACTTTTTACGTACGAACTTCAAGGAGGTCTATGTTCGTCTGTATTTTTTAGTACAGAGTTGTGGACATTTTTCTTTGGCGTGGGCGCAACCTTTTGGGAAGCAACGTGAGTTTTTGGGTCCTGGGGCATCGTGATCCACCCACAGATTGAACCCGGAGACCCACTAAATCAAACGCCTGGGATTAATTTGTGACATACCTCGGAGACTACACCAGGGTTGTCCAAGATACGGCCCGCGATCACAGTATATCTCAGAAAGAAAAATCCTGCTTTTTAGACTTTTAGACCACTTAGACTGCACTCGATATCACAAAATGAGCAGTCAGAGCGATTTTCATGACAACCGACGCCCATAGACATCCGCATAGAGGCTATACAATGCGGTACCCTCCTTCCTCCCCTCTCTATGGTCAATATAAAACACTTATCGTATTATACCTTAAAAATAAAATCTTAATTAGACTTTTAAGTAGGTTATAGATTATATTATAAGTACTTCAATTATGTTATATCTTAACAATAAAATCTTAACTTACAGGTATAAAAGGGACGTAAATTTAAATAAAATAAGGGCCTATTAAAACTTAAACGCAATAAATTTTGCATTATCATCAAGTACCCGTTTACCTTCATCTGTGTTATCACATCAAGGTGAAGAAAGTTCTCGTAGGTCTGGAAACCATCTTTCCCAACTGTTCTTATATTGCACTTACCGTTATGGCGTAATGGTGGTGGTCACGGGTGTCCTAGCCGTAATACACTTATATTGTAGTGGTAATGACCTGAGCGGGGACATGGTGTAAATGCGGGTAATAAGAGCTTATTCTAAAGAGGAATTTGCTTGTTTCGAATAGGCTCTGAAAGTGTCGATATGAAAAATTATGTTACCGTAACAATTCTACATGATGATGAATTCTATGATGAACATAAGCGTTAGAATATTTTTAAAATCCTAAGAGATCGCACGCGCCTGCAAAGGGGGTTTTGTGGATGTCTATGGGCAACGGGATCATCTACTGCTCGTTTGCCTCTTTTCCTATAAAAATCCACATGTAAAGTGTAATAATGTGATCCAACTGGTTAAAAATATTTTTTTTTGTTTGTTCAGCCTATGTCCCACTGCTGGGCCTTTGCCCAGCAGTGGGACATCCAAACTTCGCCAACCATCCCGGTCTTTTGACTTCTCCCACCAGGTTTTGTCGAAGGCATCGAGGTCGTCCCGGCAACGTTTCCTCGGCCGTCCTCTGCGTCTCGCTCCGTTCGGGGCCCACTGGGATGTTATGTGGGCCCACTTCTCGGCGTTCATCCTCGACACATGGCCAGCCCACTCCCACTTCAGCCGGGCGGTCTTGTTGCCGACGTCTGCGATGCGGGTCGTTGAGCGTAGCGTCGTACTCCGCACCCGGTCGACGCGTTTGACGCCGAGGATGCTACGCTCCATTGCCCTCTGACAAATCTTGAGTTTGGACTTCTGGAGCTCGGTCAAAGACCATATCTGCGCACCGTTTGTAAGAGGTAGTGCCACACTGCACGCTTGCATGCCGTCGAATTGGGCCGGCACGACCGGGGAGGTACCTCTCGCTTACACGAGACCGGCGTAAAGTGACAGCTGTGCTGTCGCGTTTCGTGCGGTGTGTAAGTAGCCGGTGGCCCATGGAGGTGGGAGGAGAAAGGAGGGCAGCGCATCTGTATAGCCTCTATGCGGATGTTTGTGGGCGTCGGTAGTCATGAAAATGGATCCGACTGCTCGTTTGCCCTCCTATACCATATAAAAAAAAAACCGTTAAAAGTATAACTAAAAAAATCCGTTCATCGCGTGACGCTGCAGAAATTATTGAAACGGTTATACCAAAATAAATGGGAAATGGGGTTGTTAAACTTTATAATTTTTTATGTTTTTCCTCCGTGTAGCCGAGCAGCTAGTTCTTCAAAAATCAATACCGAACAGCTGTTACTGTTACATAATAATAATAATAATAATAATAATAAGCCTTTATTTACTGAAAAGGTAAGTACATATTTTTAACCTAATAACTTGAACTTAAATTAAACAGTGGTTCCTATTCAGCGTGTCTTGACACGAAGGCCTCCTCTAGGTCTTTCCAACTGTCTCTGTTGTTAGCGATCCTCGTCCACTGTTACATACGTAAGATTAAATGAAGCCCAAGAGATAGGATCATTCATGACAATGCAAGTTGTCTTTAGCGTTAAACTATGACCTGTGAAGAGGGGACCTATCAGCATATCAAGTACGTTTCAATCAGTTCCTTGCTTTTCATCTATCTAAAGATATGAATATCGCCAGCAACAGACCTCAAAATAGTTTAGTAGACCCGGTAACAAACTGAAAACACTGGGCAGGTCCCGGAAACTTTTACTGGTTGTACTGCATGCTTTGAGCCTGACTAGCCTGTTCACAACTCCATCCACGCTTCCTGCGGCATAATAAAACCGGCCAAGCCCGAGTCGCACTCGCGCACCGAAGGTTTCGTTCCGTTAGGTACAAGCACGACTTGTATAAGTTGTCATTCTTATATTTGATTTACTTTTTAAGTTACTAGATGCGCCTAGTGGATTCACCCGCGTAAATTTCTATCCCGTGGAAAATAGAAAATCGTCCCATGGCAAACCATATGAACATTTTTTCGGAAAAAAAAACTACCCTATGTGTTAATCCAAGTTACCGTGTGCCAAAGTTCATGAAAATCGGTTCAGCAGATTTTGCGTGCAGGAGTAACAAACAAACAAACAAATATACAAACTTTCGCATTAATAATATAAGTAGGATACTCTTAGTTTAGTCTTTTACACTAATTATAAATTATCAATTTTCGGACTCATTCCTTTGTTTTCCACACTTCTTAATCCCTGCTAAGTTAGTAAGAGGAAGTGCCATATGCATGCTTGCATGCAGCCGTATTTGGCCGGCATAACCGGGGAAAGACCGTCGTAAAGTAACAGCTGTGCTGTCGCATTTCGTGGGGTGTGTAAGTAGCCGATAGCCCATAC
>LUGF01058999.1:180247-193119 GCA_001625245.1 Calycopis cecrops | reverse complement strand
AAGGAGGGCAGGTTCAGACTGCTCGTATGCCCGCCTATACAATAAAAAATATAAGGGATAGTATACGGGTTCCGTTCTTGAAATAATGAACCCTAAAGTGATGCGTTATTGATGATAAATCACTCAATAATGCGCTAAACCAACATTTGTCGCATATTACCTATGGCGGTACAATCAGAGCGGCGCGGCGGCGCGTGTTACGTAACACAGTCTCCGTACTGAACATTCCACACGCATCAGCGACATGCGAGTAAACTACAACGTCTACAACGCACATTGCGGCTCGACGCTATATACACGTGCTGCAGGAGCTTACTCCACATATATACAACATATTAGTAAATAAATAAAATAAAATAAAATAAAAAGCCTTTTATTCCTTGCAAGTATGTAGGTACGTTACAGAGTTTAAAAGTATGAACAAAAAAAAAGTAGTTAAAAACTTATGCTATATGTAGTTAAATATTATGTATAATAACTTATATATGGTTATTTCGTCTGCCCATCTCGTATAAGGTCTGCCTCTGAGGCGCTTGCCAAATGGGCCTCTCCATTTGGTTACCCTGCTAGTCCAACTCTCGTCCACTAATCTCGCTACATTACAATATAACATATTAGCTCGGTGCAATCAGTGTGGCTATAATGTATACATATACTATGCGAGTTTACTCCTTATAACGACCAATAGGAGCGACCAAGGAACAGGCACAACTTGGAGGTACCTCTCGCTTACACGACACAAGCGTTAAGCGACAGGTCACGGTTGAGGAAGCAGGGCAACGCATCTGTATTTAACCTTTATGCGGATGTCTATTGGCGTAGAAATTCAAGCCCTAAGGGGGTGAAATAGGGTGTTGAAGTTTATATGGATTTTTTTATGATATAGGGGCAAACGAACAGCAGGTTAGTGACTACCGCCGCCTATAGACATCCGCAAAACTAGGTGTCTTGCAGACGCGTTGCCGGCCTTTAAGAAAGAGGAATGCTCTTTTCATGAAGATCCCTAAGTCTTATCGGATCGGAAATACCGAGTAAAATAAATATAATAAATAAATTGCTTAGAAATTAAACGCGGGTGAAACCGCGGGGCACAGCTAGTAAAATATATACATGGAACATTCGAGTGTACGCTCCTCTCGTTCACGCAGGACTAAAGATGAATGCTTAATTGATATTAAGCTCCTTTCGCTTAGTAGGTAGTAGATCGATGGGATAAATAAACGCATCTCTCACATATCCGCGCCTTAGGCCGCGATCACATAACACATGAATCTTAATATAGATGATTTTTTTTTTTGCTTGTTTCAAATTTTCTTGTTTTTTTTGTACTAGAATTTTTTGTTTCTAGAATCATAAACTATGCATTTAAGAATGCGATGATCTTCAGTAAAGTTGAGCTGCATGCGCCCGCAAAGGATACTGAGTTGGTACGACCAATTTGTAGATACACCTAGTTTACAAATAATTCTTCAAAGGTACACCTTAACGCAGCGGTCGTCAACCTTTGGGCAGACAAGGGCCGTAAGGCGCCAAAATAAACTCAAGGTGGGCCACACTTGTGATATTAACCAAGACGTGAATTGTGCCCGTGAAATACATGGGGTAAATTCACGGGCCGCAAGGAAAACGTTTGCCTAACACTGATACACACCGATCACTTAAAGGAGGCTAGATGTGGATTAATTTACAGTTAGCGCCTCTATGTTTGTTCTGTGTTATGTTGACTTTGCCGCGGTTGTTGGGTAAAGCTTACCTCCAATGTTGGTGTAATTGAGCTCCGAATATTTGGACAGTGTCGATGTATCATGGTTACACTTGAGAGACGTGATACATAGATGAACTAATTATACAGTAGCCCCCTTATTAATAAACATAGAATAACTGTATCCAAGTAATAACCTAGTAATAAACTGACATCTGTCAAAGTTCATACATTTTATGCGTTTTTTAATATGGAATTTGACAGATGTCAGTTTATTACTATACTCGGAATTTTAATTCGATTCCACATTTGACATTAGCTACTGTCATTTTATAAAATAATGATACCACATATAACATAATAGTGATGAACACAACAATCGATAAATAATCGCGATTTTATGTTTATTTAATTATAATTATAATATCGGTGTGCCAATTAAAGAATAAATAATAATATAAAATTAATAGTTAATATTTCTGTTTTTTATATTATTTTGTTATTTTTATAAAAAAACAAAACTTATAATAAAAGAGCATCAAGGCTCTTTTAGTAGTTTTTTTTTTTATGGTATAGGACGGCAAACGAGCAGTCGGAGCCATTTTCATGACTACCGACGCCCACAAACTTCCGCATAGAGACTATACAGATGCGCTGCACTCCTTTCTCCTCCCACCTCCATGAGCCACCGGCTACTTACCGACACGAACGACACGCACGTTACACACAGCACGAAACGCGACAGCTCAGCTGTCACTTTAGGCCGGTCTCGTGTAAGCGAGAGGTACCTCCCCGGTCGTGCCGGCCCAATTCGACTGCATGCAAGCATGCAGTGTGGCACTACCTCTTACTGTTGATAGATAGTTTTGTCTTGGCAATACACGCGAGATCGGACAGCTACCGCCATTTTGTTTATCTTGCCATTCGGCTTCATTCTTCCAGTGACTGCACGAATTATTAGAAATAAATAATAATATCTGTGGACTTTACACACCACGTTAGCCTAGCCCCATGCTAAGTACCGTAAGGACTTGTGTTACAGGTACTAGACAACGGAATATATTTAATATGTTTTATGAATTTTAAGAAATGTTACATATTTAAGATTTTTATTATAGAAATACATACAATACAGAGATAAACATCCCTGACCCAGGCGGGATTCGAACCCGCGACTTGCTCCACTTATCCGAGCCCATGTACCACTGCGCTAGGCGGGTCGTCAAAAATATCTTGTTAATTGCGATATTTTGTTATTTTATTTATTTATTTATTAAATTTTGTTGAGTTTTTGTTAAAGTTTATTTACGCCGCGTTTGTTGTTACGTTTTGTGAATTTTGAGTGTTTCTTTTTTCAAAATGGATCCTCAGCCCAGTACCTACATCACAAAAAGACACGGACATATTCTTGTCCCCAAAAAAAACGTCCATGAAAAGCTTTAACTGTTACTGAAAAAGTAATGATCCGCAACGTCTACAAGTACGTGAAAAATGAAACTTCTGTGCAATTGGAGGCCCATATTACAACCATTTGGTTTTATTTCTCATGTTCCTTCATTATCACATATTTTTATTATTTTAAGTACATATAATTATTAAAGAAAACTCTCAGATACTTAATTAATCGTCATAACTAAATTATCCGTTCAAAAATATTTAATTTTTTCATGTACTTAGTTTCGATTAAAGTAGTAGTTGATACTACTTATGAACAAGAGGAATCGATTCGGAAATATTTCATTTCCGTATCGAATAATTTCGCAACGTCCCTATTTAGTACTTGTCATAACGTTACAACACTGAAATTGTCAAATCTGGAATCGAATTAAAATTCCGAGTATAGGTCATTACTTGGATACAGTTATTAAATGTTTAATAATAAGGAGGTAGATGTGTAAACGTCTGCCAATTCTCTTACTAATGTCATTTAGGGTCAGCGCATACTATGCACATGTATAATATTCATTTAGGAGAGCATCAAGGTCAATTTGAATAAAATATATTTCGCATGTCAAGCAGTTTTTTTGAGCCACCGGTCTTTACAAGCCGAACGAAGCGATACAGCACAGTCACTTTACGCAGGTGTCGTGTGGACGAGAGGTACGTCCCCGGTCGTGCTGGACCAATCTGGTTGTATACGTGGCCAGCCCCGGATTCAGGTAGGCCTTAGGGATGCAGTCCCAGGCCCCGCAGACTTCAAGGCATCATCTATATCTATACATATATATAAAACTCAAACGTGACATAGCCATCTATCAACGCACAGCCCAAACCACTGGACGGATCAAGCTGACATTTGGCATCCAGGTAGATGTTACGACGTAGGCATCCGCTAAGAAAGGATTTTTAGAAATTCAACCCCTAAGGAGGTGAAATAGGGTGTTGAAGTTTACATGGAATTCCTTGAAATTAAACGCGAGTGAAACCGCAGGGCACAGCTAGTTTTTATATAAAAGGGGCCAAAAGCCAAGGCCTCGTGAAAGCATAATACGACGCTGAACGTGTCACTACCTCTTGCTAAACTGCCCTAGTTCTGTCGTTCGGACTTCGGACAGTTCGTCATCTAATGTATGCTGCCGACTTAACTTATCAATTACAGTCTTATGTATTGCACATTAGGTTGAATTTAACTTGTTACATTTAATATCTGACCAGCCAGTACACTGAACAGACCCTTATTACCCACAAATTAAAGGCTGAAAGGGTCGGAGCTTAGAGACCCTGTAGTTGTAGTTGAGGGGCCCTTTTATGGGTACAAAAATAACCTTCAGCCTTACTTACTTACTTACTTACTCTACCATTCTAAGCCCAATTGGGTGGGCTTGACAAGGGAGTCTCTGTGATACCAGCGTAAAGTGACAGCTGTGTTGTCGCGTTTAGTGCGGTGTGTAAGGAGCCGGTGGCCCATGGAGGTGGGAGGAGAATGGAGCGTATCTGTGTAGCCTCTATGCGGATGTCTGTGGGCATCAGCGGTCATGATAATAGCTCCGACTGCTCGTTTGCCCTCCCCCCCTGTACCATAAAAATAAAATTACCAACTTATGTTATTGATATGAATATTACAATATCGATTCCGACATCGTGGTAATAATTTTATGCCTTACCAATCGATTAGCTGATAAGGGGGCAGTTGTTGTACAAACGTCGGCGCGATAAGAAATATTATTTCCTTATCAATCCGTTCTCACTTACTGGCGTCCCTTAGAACGTGATACTAACGCCTCGATAACTTGTGCCATATAAGTAAAACAATGTAGCTACCCTTCTGTATGTATATGTATATGATTAAATCTTCGAAAATTAAAATCAAAAAGTTTTTATTCAAAATAGAATTGCAGGAATTACTTTTTGAACGTCAACTTAGCCCTGTCCTGATAAGAACCGGCAAAACAAACTCAGCGGGCCTCATGTTGTGATGATATGTAAAAGTAAAACATATAAAATAATAAATGATATAATACAAATACAGTTTATGAATTTACAAAAATTATGGTACAGAAACAGCCTGGGAGGAGGGTACTAATCCCAAGATGTGTGATGTGGTTTCAAAACTACGCATCGGATTTTGACACGGCTATTTTAAATGGATAGAGGGATGCTTGCATTTAAATGGATAGACCATTTAAATGGCCCGATAAACCGTGATCATGATGAATAAGATTTTTTACCAAAGCATTTGAAGTACATTTGCAATTGGTGAAAATGTTGACCGAAAACATAGAGCGTTTACAATTCCTTTGAGCCCCCATTCGATACATCGATGTTTTTTTACTCGCCGCGAACGCCCGCACAGGTTGAATCGTTTTCAAATATTGGCAACTAAATAAACATGTCGACCGCCATTTTGTATTTATTATTATGAGAACGAGCGAGCGGGAGAGCCGTTCAAATATGTAATTAACTGAAAAACGCTTTTATTATATGAAATATTTATTGTGCCATGATGTATTGTACCAGAATTGGACTAGCACGCCAGGGGAGGTACCTCTCGCTAGTACACCTCCGCAAAGTGACAGCTATCCTGCCGCGTTTCGTGCGGCTTATAGTTATTACGTACTCATTTCTCATCATCATCACCACCACCATCATCATCATCATCATCTTCATCATCATCATCATCATCATCATCATCACCATCATCATCATCATCATCATCATCATCATCTTCATCATCATCATCATCATCAGCTGGAAGACGTCCACAGCTGGACATAGGCCTACCCCAAAGAGCGCCCATTTCCCATGCCTGCCAAGATTACCAAGCTCAACCACATACACTCACCCCAAGAGTCACTCATCAAAATCGCTACCAGAGTACAAGCAAATACATCGTCTTAGTATATTATACCTACTCTATAATCTATTTCGCCCTCTTCTGCTGAGTACAAATAGGTAATCGTAATATCTCCTCCTGGTTGTATCTCTTGCCGTCTCCGTCAACATTACCAAACTCAAGTCAGTTTCCTTTTGAGAAGAGCTACTACAAGCTAAGACATGGTCTTGGACCTTTGTTCACAGCAAAATATTTTGTCCTCCACCACGTCATGTCTAATACACTCGTCAAAAAAGAAAGACTTCAAAAATGCCTTGCAGTATTGTATCTTCTGCCATTTCTATCGACATTACCAAGCTCAACAGTGTACCCTCATCCTAAAAGGTTTGGACTACAAGCGAAGACATAGCCTTGGTTAGCCAGCAAACTATTTTGCTGGTTACCACGTCGAGCCATGTACATTCGTCAAGCTGCAGTTTGTATCTCTTTCCATCTCTATCAACATTATCAAGCTCAGTGTACCTACAGTGTACCCTCGTCCAAAAAGCTTTAGACTTGCAGTCTACAATAGTTTTGTCTCTTTACTCTGTGCTAAGCGAATACATCACCTTGGTGAGCCAGTAAGCTGTTTCGCCGTCCGTACCGGCGTCATTAGGCCCATCTGGCAGTTAATACAGAGCGGCGCACGCAAGGCACGTATTAGCCGATTGTTGGCCGCGGCGGAAGGATGTCCTGGCTGTGAACGGAATCCCATTATCGCATATAACTGCCGTGACTTACTCGATGGGTTCATTACTCTACATATGAAGCAATATGGGAAATGAGATTCAATATCCCATTTCATTGCGGAATCTCCGGGAAAATATATCTCGGAAAGCACTCGTGGAAAACTGTTTTCACAAATGTTTTCCAAGATGTATCTTATATCATGCATAGATATGAGATTACCACAGGATATTGTAGTTTATTACAGAACAATTCCAGTTAGCACAAAAGTATTGGACCATTGGGAGTTCTTAGAAATCGGAAAGTCCTAAAAGTGACAGAGGGACCAGACGAATAATTTTGTTGTATTTATCGTCTGACTTCCTATCATCAAAGGTCCCTATATGCCCCCGATGACCACAGTTCGATTTAAGAAGTTTCAAGTCTACATCTAAGCAGTAAAAATCTACCAGGCTATCATAAATTGTGCGGAGTATACCTTTGGTATATTAAAAAAGGAGATAAATCTATACAGATAATACAGCCACATATTTGATGGAAAATGATTTACAATGGGGTAGTAATGTAATAAGCGCATGCTATCCATGTGCGTAGCTAACGACATTTCGGATTAAAAGATAAAATACAACACGCAACACTCAACTCATAAGACATTGAAACAAAGTCTATATTCGATTGTGCATATTATACGTAACATTCTGAACTAAAGAGCCTTATCATTTAAATATGTATAAAATATATCCTCAGGGGTTCGCACGTACTGTGGAGGAGGAGCAGGTCATTGATCCCTAAGCGAGTCTGTTATTTTTTAATTCTTCTAACATGCTTTTCACTACTGGCCGAAAAATCCAATTCTTTATTCCGCCTCTTACAAATGCCTGAACCTACGGCCTGAACACTCCGATATTGTTGGACAGCGGAATACAGCTCTATTGAAATTTAATAATGGAATTTCATATTTGTAAATCGAATATGGCGTTTGGGTTTTTTTTTAATAAAGGGCCAGTTATTCCATCCCCATTAGGTACAGCGACTCGGCTGCAGTAGTGGCAGTGACTTCCGGTTCGAGGGTTGACGGATAAATGCATTTTACCTGGGTAAAAAAATTATTACTATCAAGCTATATTAATATGGCATAAAAGGGCAAACGAGCAATTGGAGACATTTTCATGACTAGCGACGCCCATAGACATCCGCATAGAGGTTATACAGATGCTCTATCCTTCATCCTCCTAGACCCTCCACGGGCCACCGGCTACTCGCGAAACGCGACAGCACAGCTGTCACTTTGCGCCGATTTCGTATAAGCGAGAGGTACCCAATTCGGATACATGCAGCGCGCATACATCTGAGTAAAATGAAATTTGTCATCATGAATTTAAAGGCACACCTTTTGAATTAAATTGTTGTATTGGGGTCCTAAGGGTACCTCCGTAACGCCTATTGACATGCCGATAAGAATCGGCACTAGAGTGAGCGAGGTTTCTAAATTAACGCCTTCTGGCCTTGGGGCCAAAGGGCGGAAGTAAGCCGCTATCAACGATCCCACTGCGGGCGTTGGGTGTGTTGCTGGGTAATATCGCTTGTGCAAAACTTTAAATCGATTGTTGCTCATACCTCTTGTAGTATAGACCCTAGAAACTAGATACACCAAGAGATATGAGCATTGAGCCATAGCTTTTGTAGTAAAACCTCTAGAAAATTGATGAACTAGAATGTTTTTACTTCATGAATTAAAATTCTTGAATTAGGATAATTTTGGATGTGTGATGTTTTTTTTCATCCTTTGCTGAAGATTCGTGGAAGTGATTTTGTGAAAAGGGACGGGACGGTGTTACAGGAAACCGAATAGCGCGAGCTACATTTGAATACGGAATCATTAGAACATAGTTTCCTAATCTTTTTGCAGTCATCCCCCTTCCAGGACCCCTTTCCAGAATTAATAGGCTCCGTGGACCCCTGTTAAAGAATATATTAGAAAAAAAAAACTTTATTTATGTGTAAGGTTGAATATGGCAGATATTAAGTTAGATTGTAATGTAGTGAGACTCGACAATTGTGTAAATTCAGGTAATGTTTCTAATTCAGTATTACTATTGTTATATTAATGTATTTTGTGTTCCTAAATGTTTCTTTATATTACAGTTCTTAATTACATTCACAAGTCTTATTTTAATGTTTAGTCGCTGAGTCATGGCTTATATACGCAATATGTATGTATTATATTGTATTGTATATGTATTATATTAAAAATCACTGTATGCAAGAATGTTTAGATGTAACCGAGCTACCCCTGGCACTTACGCCACGTGCTCCCCGGGAGTCCGTGGAGCCGACTATAAGAAACCCGACACCGCAGAACTTTACACCGGTGAAAGAAGTACCGGTCGTGCCGGCCCATTTCGGCTTACTGAATTCTCTTGTTATACATACTCTTGTTGTAATGTCAGTTAGAAGCATCGCGTATCTTACGAATCATTATTAATGAAGACAAATAATTGTCCTTGTAACAGATAGACTAATCAATTGTTCCTACGTAGGCAGTCGGTACACGGAGGAATTCAGTTACATTAACATTGTTACGTAACGTAACGTAACAACTTTGATATAATAAGATTATGGTGCAGCCGAAATGGGCCGGCACGACCGGGGGGGGTACCTCCCTGTGGTATGTAAAATCGTACCAGATGTGACCGGTGAAATGTAACACCAGCGCGGCGTAACGCTTACCGCGCTTTCATGGCTTACTTCTGATGAACACGGAGTACTACAGAGTCAAGTCCGATCAAATAAACACCAGTCGTCCTGTCTGAACTTACACAGTTTTTCTGTGAGATAGTTTCAGATTTTTCCAGAATTTCGATTCATCGTCAACATCATCAGCCTATTGCAGGCCACTGTTGGACGCCGGCCTCTCCCATAGCACGCAACTGGCCTCGATCTTCGGCTTACCTTTCCCACTTCCCGCCCACAGCTTTGCGTATGTCGTCACTCCACCTAGTCACGGGCCGTCACATTATGTTTGCCGGTTCGCGGTCTCCACTCTGGAACCAGTCCACCCTAACGATCATTATTTTTCATTTCTCTATTGTAAAGTTTTTTTTTCCATGTCATACCAAGTGTAGATTCTAGATCACCAGAGGACTTACCTATTTTTTTTTTTTTTTTTTTTTTTTATGATATAGGGGGGCAAACGAGCAGCCGGAGCCATTTTCATGACTACCGACGCCCACAAACATCCGCATAGAGGCTATACAGATGCGCTGCCCTCCTTTCTCCTCCCACCTCCATGGGCCACCGGCTACTTACACACCGCACGAAACGCGACAGCACAGCTGTCACTTCACGCCGGTCTCGTGTAAGCGAGAGGTACCTCCCCGGTCGTGCCGGCCCAATTCGACTGCATGCAAGCATGCAGTGTGGCACTACCTCTTACCTAACATACAGACCGACAACAAAGCGATCCTATAAGGGCTCCGGATTTTTCTTCAGACTCGGAACCCTAATCAAGTTTAGCTGTATCAATACAGTGATTAGATTAATTGAAACTTATTCTCCCGCTCCCACTGTTATGTAGATTCGGGTTGTGGGCGCCTACAAGTCGATGCACTTATTAAGGATAGAGGGCGTAGCGTAGAATGCTTGTAGGACATGCGCCTTGTAATTTTTTAACAAGTCATTCGAAATTCAAATCAGGCCTTTTGATGTGTGGATGCACACACCGCGTCTTGTTATTATCATGTACTTTTGAAGCAGTATAAAGTTTTATCTACACTAGAAAGTAGAAACATGCATTTTATATGTCTTTTCAGATAGAGATTTTGTGATTGTGTTGATTGTGATCAAGCAGTTATCACAATTTTCGTGGCACCTTATAATTATGGCGTCCTGTAAAGATTTTCCCTCTTCTGTAACTTATAAAGGATCATCAGAGATGTCAACAGTCTTAACAGTTTTAACTGTTGACAGTTTCAAGCACATCTGTAACTTAGGTTCTCTAAAGACCTTGACAACAAATCGCTTAATGCTAACTGTAGACTAATCGAAGACTTTCTCACTTTGGCCGTTGTTGTTTGAAACTTGCGGTTATTTTATCATTATTAAATTAAGGGTCAATTCACACGAAAAGCGCGGCGAATTTATCGCATGAGAAACTCGAACGAGACGCGCGGATTCTCGCGAAGTCGCTGGAATGCGCGAGAAGTCGCTGGAATGCTCCAGAAGTCGTGATAATTCGATAATAAGTACTATATTAATGAAAATAAAGTTGAAATTCATATGACACATAAACTGCGCTCAGTTTCACTGCGTTTCGCCGCGCTTTTGGTGTGAATTGACCCTAATCTAATTATGCGGATGTTTATGGGCGTAGTCATCAACAGGCTCCGACAACTTATATGCCTCCCAAATTAAAAATAGGTCCACTGTTAGGTTTTACTAGGAATGATTGGCAGACACAGAGAGGTGGCCCATGGAGGTATAAGGAGAGCAGCGCATCTATATAGCATATGCGTATGTCTATGGGCGTTGGTTGTCATCCAAATGGTACCGATTGCTCGTTTGCGTATACCATAAAAAAAGGCAACACGAACTAACCTAATTCTGTTTCGTTCCACAAATTGATTAGCTCTGTTTTCTTAACTAGCACTTGCTTTGTCTCACTGGACGCAAATAGAATATGTAATTCTTAGAATTGCAAATAGCATAGTATGTAAAACTTTTAAAGTATTTAATATATCAATTAAATAAACTATTTTTTAAATTTATATCCCTACTAGCTTCCGGTGTCGGTGTCCGATGTCGGTCTTCGCGTGGATGGATTTATTTTTTTTCTACGTATTTTTCCAGGATAAAAAGTATCCCATTTTATGCCCAGGATAATAAGATATAATTATACCAAGTTTCATCGAAATCGAACCGTTAGTTTTCACGTGATGCCTGAACATACAGACAGACAAAATTTTTTTTAATCGCATATTTGGGTTTGCTATCGATCCAGTAACACCCCCTACTATTTATTTTTCAATATTTTCAATGTACAGAATTGACCCTTCTACAGATTTATTAAATAGTATAGATATAGATATAGATTTAATGTCGTGAATATGAGTTTGTTTGTTACGCTTTCATTCCAAAACTACGCAACCCATCATGAAACATTGAACACATATTCTTATAGGTAGGTTACTTCAAGAAAGCACAGCATACTTTTTATTTAAAAAAAATACGAACGCGAAGAATTACTAATTACAATCATATTAGGAATATCAATCACTGGCAAAGATTCCATCATCTTTGATCGGTCCGGGCTCGATTCCGACATCATATGATTATGACAGCGCCACTTACTCCATAGTGAAGCAAATCAAAAACAGTTCTCACCAAAAACCACGTCTTTGGTTTAGAGACAGAAATATACGAAACAGGCCTTAAGAAAACCTAAATACCATAAGAGTAATGAGATCTAAAGTTGGTCACTATGCATTTACCAGCGGATAGATGAAATGACCACAATTTCCTCCTTGCCACAATTGCCATATCAACCAATACAACAAAATCTAAATCTAATTCAAACTAGCAATCCACAAAATCTCTTATTGGACGTCAATATGGCTCAACCCTGAGAAGAACCAGCGAAGCAAATTCAGAACTCATTTCTTGAAATATGTTACGTCGCAATACATTTTCATTTCATAAGCAATATCCGGGACGAGGGTCGTGGTTGTCTCAACGAATCTTTAAATAGAATAACTAATTGAAACATGTCAGACCTAGATGAGGAGTGACTAAAAAATATTGCTGACAAAAAGAGACGTAAATTGGTTTTGTCATTCGTAAATGAGCTGAAGTCTGTTGTGAGTGAGGTTGACAGCATTTCTAAGTCAGTCCTGGGGAAGAACGCTTTAGGAGAAAAAGTTAAGCCAAGAAATATAAAATACTAGCTGCGCCCCGCGGTTTCACCCGCGTAAGTTTCGATCCCGTGAAAATATCGACATGAAAAATAGATGTCGACCGATATGCAGATAAAATTATATAATAAGCGATATAGCCCTAGCAGCTTATACGAGGGCTGCCTTTTAAGTTTTGTCGTTTGAAATAAGTATAGACAATATTATAGATTATTACCATTTATTGTTTTTCAAAGAATTCTCCGCGATATTTAATACACTT
>LUGF01058999.1:169950-180213 GCA_001625245.1 Calycopis cecrops | reverse complement strand
TTACCACCGACTAATCACCTTTGAACCGACGCTACAATAAAACTATCCGAATAATCATAAAACATTCTTTTGTTTTCGAATTCTAAATTCAAAAAGATGAAAAAGACATACATATATTTTTATACAGCCGAAGGAGGTTTGCAAACGACACTACTTAAAAGGCAGCCCTCGTAGTTTGAAAACATCGAAGTAAAAGAATATAATATATGTATAAGGATATAAAATATAATTTATATAAGAAATATGCTGTAAATCTTTCCTCATACAATCCATCAATCAAATGAAAATGTCATAAAAATCCAACATCTGGGGAGGTACTCCTTACTCACATTCCGCTGTAAAAGCGGCTACGCTAACGCGTTTTGTGTGACGAAATAATTATACGCACGTCAGTAGTCACCAAGTGTAATCAAAACCGAATTTACTGTTTTCAATGAATACTCCTCGTACAATACATACTGTAAAATCGCCCTATTATCTAAACCCGTTATAACTCTGTACACAACTAACTAACCTAAGCTCATGACCCGTGTCGGCCACTTTTTAGCTGCCGCGCGCGAGCTGCTTCCCTCCGTTATAGATGGGGAGTTGAGGACACCCGTTGTCCTCGGTCACGATAATAATAGTATAACCTATTAATCGCAATAGCCCGGTTTGCCTTCTCCCATTAGTCTGGGAAAGAAGGGGGGGTCTGTCCCCCTATCGACCATAAGTACAGAGGTTCGACGCTCCAGGTGAGTTCACCTCTCATATCGATGAAGCTGCACTGACCTTCAGTCCTTAGCGTAATATCTATCTAAAAAAAAAAAAAAAAACTAACTAACATAACTATTCTATGTCTATGCTCTATGTCTTGTTTTAGCCATTGATAGATCTATAAATTCAGTGATCCTAGAAATGTGAACGTCTTGTAATTGTCTTATTTGTCGAATCACCCATCCGACGCCGATTGGACTGGCGCACACCTAGATCTAAAGTACTTTCTTCCAATAAAAGCTTACTTAGAGAACGTAATAACGCAATTGTGCTGTATCTGTAGTATGACTTGATGTGCTCGGGAACTGATATTGCAGGTGCTTGGATATTACAGGTTACTAGCTGCGCTCCGCGGTTTCATCCGCGTAAGTTTCGAACCCGTGGATATATCGAGATGTAAAATAGAAGTTCGCCGATTTACAGACCTACCCGATATTTCATGAAATCGTTCTAGCATTATCGGAGTATGGTAATTAACATTGTGACATCAAATTTTTTAAGTAATACTAGCTGTTACCTGCGGCTTCGCTCGGGTGGTTTTGCGCAAACAAAAGGAGCCAGTGGCACTCTTCAGTCCTTCAAGTATCTCCATATTAAATATCACATCGATCCGTTGGTCCGATTTGATGTGACAGAAGGACAAAGAAATAAACACACTTTCGCATTTATAATATTAATATGGATATAGATTACAGAAATATACTCTTCTACTTTCCTTTATAAAATACGGAAATTTTCAATCTGCTCGTTAATAAAACGGATAGAGAAAACACGCCTTAATGATTCAATCGATGCCGACATGAATATTATTTTTGTTTCGAGTAATCCGTAAAATATTTCAAGAGAAGTAAAAAGTTGAAAAGTTTCTCGGAAAATTGGAATTTCGAGACCGTTGAAAAAGATTCTTTGACGGATTTTATACGAATTCATACTAACTTTTAATGCGGGAATATTTCTAATGATTACAATACATATATTTCTTTTTTAATATTGTTTCGAGGAAATTAAGAAATTGTTTTTCTTTGCGCTCACTATTGACACGATCATATACGTTGAAATTAATTATTACATTTTACTTTGTTCATAAACCAAGTCTACGCGATATGAGATCTTCCTGCGTAAAATGGACTAGTTGTATGATGTCGAAACAACGCCTACTTCAAAAGTTTGAGACATTTGGACCTTTGAGAGCTCAGCCATATGGTCACGGATGCACAGAAAAGGCGAGAAAGTATGTATATAATTTATTCTGAGGTAAGAAAACGATGGAGCGATGTAGGCGGATCACACCTAAATTAAACCACAGAACTCGATCTACTTTTAGCTTTTTTCTGAATAAATAAATTCTCGCTTGTAAAATTGACGTGAAGTAGTGCACCTAAGGACACTTTCACCACTGTGTCCCGCATAATAGCCCTAACGAGTTAGGGCTTTATGCGGAAGCATATAAGCAATTGGGTAAAAAGTAGTTAACGCAAGTTCATCTGATCTGGTTTTTGCGTTCGTTGGGTGTTCATGTGACCTAACTCCTCCTTCTATTCTATAAAACACATTTGTTTCGATATCTACGACTCATACGAACTCGTAGGTAAGTTATTAATCAATATAAAGAACTTACCTACGAGTTCGAATGAGTCGAAGACAAGACCCTTAATAATGGAGTGGACAGCAGTGTCTAGCATGTTGTTATGAGTCTTTAGTTAAATGGCTCTTTATTCTCCTAAAGTTTTTAGGATAAAGCATACTAGCAATCGAAGCCATTTAGTGACTACGCCCATTAACACTCGCATATGCAATGCAATGCATCCTACCAAAAATACCAGCACCACCAAATAAATATGCAGATAAAAACATTTCAATTACGACTTAAACCATCTCTCGTTTCAATAAGTCGCTCTCTACAACGTTCATTAAATCGCTTCAAGCGATGACGCTATTTATGAAATATCGCAAATAAATCCGTGTCAATAAACAATATGGCCGATATGGTCGAGCTGCATGCGATGAGAAATTCTGTAGCCCAGTTGATCCTTTATCTTGCTTTCAGCGTATACCAATACCAATATTGGTGATTGAGTTGTTCCGTTCCGCTTTTGAGGAAAGATTCAGCAGGATTTACGAAATGAATTGGAGAACTTTTGCAATATCCTAGTATTTCACATACGTAGACAAACGAACAAGTCACTACCTTTTTATACTGTAGCTCAGTTGATTTTGTATCTTTTGCTTTAAGCGCATACCGATACTAATATTTGTGATTGATTTGTTAACATTCCTCTTTGAGGTGAAGGAAAAATTGAGTAGGATTTTCGAAATGAATGTGAGAACTTGTGTAATATCCTATTTTTTTCATAGTATTTACAAACGAATATCAGTGCCTTTTGGTGACAATCGACGTTCATAAATATTCGCCGAATCATGCAGACGAGCGAGCATCATTCGTCCCGGCGATTTTTCATTCGTCTTCGGATTTTTGCGGGCTCTTCCGAAAAGTTTTCATAAAACTGCCATCAATAACAATGACCTGTGTTTAGTAGCACACAATTGTACCGATGGATAGATATTACAAACCAGCTTCACATTCCTGTGCACTAGCTCAGTTTGCTAGCTTCACTTTCCTGTGCACTAGCTCAGTTTGCTAGTTTCACTTTCCTGTGCACTAGCTCAGTTTGCTAGCTTCACTTTCCTGTGCACTAGCTCAGTTTGCTAGCTTCACTTTCCTGTGCACTAGCTCAGTTTGCAAGCTTCACTTTCCTGTGCACTAGCTTAGTTTGCTAGCTTCATTTTTGTGTGCACTAGCTCAGTTTGCTAGCTTCACTTTCCTGTTCAGCTCACGCGAAGGCAATATTTTTCCCAGTTCTAATGCCACTAAAGAAGTTTTCACTTTATGGTTTACATTTAAAAAGCTTGTCTAGTTATTCACAGTCCATCAACTAAGTAACCGCTGATGACTGCATTTAGATGGGGGAGCATAAGTGGCAACTTAACTCGAGAATTTTTAATGCTTTACTTGAAACCGTTGATTCCGGTTATGGCTTACTTAGCTTGGTACAAGCCTTCTTTCGTTGCACGGTTTAGTAAGGGGATGGCATATTGCCGTCTCATGTCTCCATCCCTGTAAAAAGGAATATATGAGGGTCAGATGAGATTTGACAATGTTAACTGTAAACTTGCCGAACCGTTGGCATAAATCGCAGTTACGCCCACGGTTCGGCAAACATGTAATCGCTCATCATGTCGCTGTCAATGAAATTCCGACGCTGGACTAACTCTCATGTTATTCCGAAACGATAAAGAAGAGATAGAAAAGACTGATATCATTATTTATATTCAGAATGTATAGAGCGGAGAGGAATGGATAACCGTATACTCCGCAAGTCCGGAGACAAAGGAAGCAATATTATGGATACGAACGGAATAAATTGAATGAAAGCAAGCGATCGGTGCCTTACGAGCGTAGATCGTGTTCCTCGCACGTCTCGAGTCGGCAACGAATGTGTTTTCAATATCTTACCTATAATGATGTTGTATCTATTGTTGTTTTAAACCATTCTTCATTTTTCCTTTCGTTGTTGCGATAAAGATGTTTCGTGTTCTATGCTCTTATGTGACCACTGGTGAAGGAATAAGGATGGTAGTATCCGTTTAATTAACGTCAAAACACCATAACAGCTTTGGCTTTCACTCACTTCTGACGAGCTGCTCTGAGATCACGACAGCAACTTAATTGATCGCAATGGCGTGTATATGAGACTTGCCCTTGCACTTTTACAAGCAACAGACTATTGAAACCCATCCAAACCCAAAGACCCACTCAAAACGCAAGAAACGTGAAAAAGCCTATGCCACACATTTATCGCGCCCGTCCGATTCGCATGCAGCACCCTTCAGAAACAACCCTCACGAAAACGTGCGAAAAGTAATTAATTTCCAAATTTAATTCTAATTCCGTTATAATTTCCCACGGGAACTTATGAAACAACGCAAGGTCAAAGGACATTGAACTCCTCACAAACAGATCACGACCCCGAGGTCAAGATTTATTCCTAATGACAAATTTGGCACACAAATAAGATCCGATATCATGATCAAAATGTAGGCCAAGTCACATAAGTACATCCATTAACTACAAAGCACGAAACTAGATTTAATAAGTTTTGTATTTGAGTTATGCCAGCTTGGGATAAAGCGAATATTGAATTTCCAAGTTGTTCAGATGAAAATTGTTCGGTGTATCATCTGCTTCAAAGATAGAAATCTATTACTAGCTGCAGGCACTACCCCTGTACGTAACTATGTTATCTTTTTAGGGAATTCTAAAAGATACTAATACGTCAGAGCCATAACATTTCCAAATAAACAAACATTTTATTGTTTTATGTGTAAAAACTTAATATGGCGCTTATAACGTTAATATTACATTTAGTTCAAATTGCCACTCGGAAAGTTTCAGTATTATACAAGGCCACATTGTTTAAATTAAAACGCCTACGAGTCGGAATCGAATTGACATTTATTATCGTTTTGAAACAACAATATTGGAGGTTGTTTAAATTTTGCAATTTTATTTTGACAGGCTCAATAATAAATATTCATTGTACTTTCATTGCTTCAACGTAAATTCATGTAACATTTTGTGTCATCGTTTTTTATCATTTTCATCATTTCATCATCATTTTTTTCATTTGTTCATCGTTTTTTCGTCTGTCTTTGTATCCGTCTAGTAGTGAGCGTCATCAGCTGCAGACCGTAAGATTGTCCCGGATTCGAAGTTCCAGGTCGGATCAAAAAGTATATTTGTGATTTTTTCTATTTCTTATTTTTTTTATTTTTTAAGTCGGAAAGTTGGCAACGTTGATCCCGTGACTCTCCGAGGCACATGCAGCACGTTTTGGCATGCGCATGATTTCTTTCAGCAGTATCTGTCTGCTGTTATCTGAAAAGGGGAATGAGAAAAGGGAGAGTGCACTTGTGCCTTCGCATACACTCGTGCACTTTTATATGGCCTTTGCCGTTCGCTTGTCTCAATAGTGTTAAACGACGTACATGGAATGTTTCTAAGAGGACTTTACAATTTACTACCAGCACCTTTTCCCTGAGTTTGTCCCTATCGAAATGACTACGTCTTCAACATCATCATCTTTACCTTCCCTGTAATATATCGTGAATAAATAAGATTGTAAACAGCATAATATCATCAATTAAGCATCAATTTATTAATTAACTAGCTGTGCCCCGCGGTTTCACCTGCGTTTATTTTAAGAAATCCATATAAACTTCGACACCCTATTTGACCCCTTTAGGGGTTGAATTTCTAAAAATCCTTTTTTAGCGGATGCCTACGTCGTAACATCTACCTGGATGCCAAATTTCAGCTTGATTTGTCCATTGGCTTGGGCTGAGCGTTGATAGATGGCTATGTCACGTTTGAGTTTTATATATATAGACTTTCATCACACATTACAATTTTCAAACTGATTTACTTTCAAAACGATACTTTTCGTTTCTATCCTACAAAACACCACAAAATGTTTTTCTAAATCCCTATGTCCATGCATCGATACATTTAAAATGCCCTGGGGTATTCTTTTTATGTCTGGGTCTACGTGGGACGGTTACATTAATTATTAACTCGATAAGCTTTAGGAAATAAAACCTCTTTTTGGTCGCAGGGAAACGCATTTCCCCACCACTACTGTGTTGAGTGGAGTTGAAAAGGACTCGGCATGGATTGGAATACTAATGCTAGAATGGTTCAGGTACAATAAGTAGCACCTTGGGAAATGCCTTTTACCACTATCGATTAGTTGGTTCAATGAAGAATCTTTGAGGCTTTAGCATTTTAACGATAATTTCCTCATGTGTGTGAAAAGATTTTACCAAAGGGCGACACAGGACCCTTTGGTAAAATCTTTTCAACATGCCCGAGAGCAGCAAATAGCAAGAGCAAATCATAATCATAATCATAATATCGTTTATTTGCTTTAAAAGTGGTACAAATGGTGAAGGTTTTATATTAAATAGTTCCTACCACTCTTAACTAATACATAGTATGCAAACATCTTAAAAACAAAATCTGTCTGGAACCGGCAACAAAATTAATCAAAATAAATTAGGAGGAATTTATTGTGATTTTCTATCCAATCAAAGCAGGACAGTACATGTGTGAAAAGTTTCATAAAAGCCAAGAAAAGAAAGAGTCAAGTGGCCTCTAGCTCATTAGCACCCTGAATATAATATGTAGTTACTACTTATGCATCATCGCTAATAATTCCTTTATTGTCAATATCATCACCATAGGCTTTCTATGGCTTTACCTGACCGCCGTTCCTTGTTTCTGGTATATACCTGATCCTGCTACATTTTCTTTCTATTGGGTTGAGTTTCAACCGATCCTTGAAAGGTAATATATAATAATACTTGCTCTAGCAACTATTGCAGTTCATAATGGAAAATAAGTCATAACGAGGGAAATGAACCGAGGCGGGCAAATTTCCCCGGCCGCGAATCTGTCGAAACTTCGCTTATTGGATGAAGCGCGGTAAACTGTCAAGTGTTTCATTAAGTTTCAAACTCCCGGCCTTATAAGCCGTAAATCACTTATTGTCGCTCCCGTGAATAATGCTTATTAGCTTTGTGTCTGTTTACTGACTTTGTGACGTCATCTTTATAAAATGGAGTCGTCTATTATGGTCCTCTATTAACATCCCACATAATCATTTTCGAGCGTTGCTTAATGTGTACTCGTATTTAACGAGGAAATAAAGTATTAGAGTAAGACCTGACTCATTTTTTCTTACAGTCTTGGCCCGCCATTCGCAGCCACCGCTGCTACTCCTGTGTCGCCAGGATCAATCTAGACTTTACTCTCTGCCTTACGTTAATATCTTGCTTGAGGTGTATTTTTTATGTCACGTTGGGCAAACGAGCAGCTGATTTGTGACGACCCACGTCCATAGAAGTCCGCAAAACTAGGACGTCCGCAGACGCGTTGATGACCGTTAATAAAGAGGTACACTCTTATCCTAAAGAACAATACGAGTAGCAGGCTTGTGGTGCCAACTGTGAACGGAGGCTTAAAAACATCCACACATTCAGTGGCTGCAGACCAGGGACCGGAACCGCTTACCCTTAAAGGGGTTTTTGATAGGGTATTTCATAGACTTGTTTTGAAAAACCCTATCAAACCGTTAACTCGATCGTCGACTTAGTCTATCTTAAGGGTAACATTATCAATAGAGTTATTCGTGTAAGCACTAACCCTATTAGAAAACCCTATTGCACAGCTTACCCGTTCATAGGGTTTTTACGACACGCAAGCAACTTGAACCTCTACGCTCACGAAATTCTATCTCGCACTCTGGGTTCAATTACGCATTTTTATAAAAA
Source organism: Calycopis cecrops (assembly GCA_001625245.1). Taxonomy (NCBI): domain Eukaryota; kingdom Metazoa; phylum Arthropoda; class Insecta; order Lepidoptera; family Lycaenidae; genus Calycopis; species Calycopis cecrops. Next base: position 172,068 of record LUGF01058999.1, on the reverse strand, counting down.
TTGAAAGAAAACAGCATGCGCGGAACAGAGACAAACATAGGGTAACCTTATCATAGGATAAGCGCTTAAATATTAACCGCTTATAATTGGGTAAGCGCATCAAAAGTAGTTAACCTTATTCAATAGGGTTTCCACATCGATAGACTTACACTATCGATAGGGTTACCCTATCATATGGTAAGACTTCAATAGGGTTACCCTAAAAATAGGCTTAATCAAAAGAAGGGGTTTTCCGGTCCCTGCTGCAGACACGCTGTCTTTACCGTATTGCGTATTTACAGGATACGCTGCGTTGACGGTCCCTGTAATGACGTAATATATAGCAAGGGCTTGGTATAGTGGCCTTACCAAGAGTCGGAAGTCGGTACGAGGGACAGGTAGTGTCATGCTCCATTGCGACCAGATTGGACTAACATGATCGAGAAAGCCTCTCATACAAATGATGTCTCCGTAAAGTGACTCCTTATCATCTATTATTGAAATAATCCACACCACTATGAAGTGAACATGTTTTTTTCTGTTGATACTCATAACATCGCTATGAGAAATATTTCCAAAGAAAGTCGCAACCTACTTATGCAGATATTGATAAGGAGATTAGATTTTAAAGAGTAAATACTTTCCAAGATGTAATCAGATTGAATTCTGCAGATTTATGGGGTGACTGCAAAATTCCCCTGTAGACGCTTCCAATCCCAAGCGAATATTGAACAGTATTCCACAATATTCGGAGGAATATACGAAATAACTCTAATATTTGTCGCACAAGTTATATGCGAAATCTTCGCTTTGAAAGCCGATGAATTTTCAAATTTCGTATTCGACGTTCTAGGAAGCGTATAACATTCTAGAACCTAGATTATAGATCGTATCGAATTTTGATGCGGAGCAACTTACAATTTTGAGCGCCTTACCTTACCTTTGATTTCTAAATATTATTAAATTTAGTTTTTTATTATCTTAGACGTATTAGGTACATATGTTGTCACCCAACGTCTTTTTAAGTACATGTAATAAAACTAATTGATTGTTTTCTGTACATGACAAATAATTTTTATAATGTTATATAGAATTAATGTTAAGAAGTCACTAATGACCTTAGATGTTTAAGCGACTTTAAATAAATAAACAAAAAAAAATATATATTAGAAAAATCACAATGAGGCACTTTTATGTACGCAAGAGAACCCAAAACAATGTTTTTCATTTTGTCTATTTATGTGTACGTTCGTATGTTTGTGCACGCTAATCTCAGAACTTTCGTGAATATATTGTGATAGGTTTTTCTTAACATTTAGGGTATTTTTAATCGAATCGGTTAACAAATAAAGAAGTTAGAGTATTTTATGTTAATCACATAATTTGTACCGAGTAAAATAGAGCTCATACAGAAATATTAGGAGAATTTTTTTTTACGATATAGGAGTGCAAACGAGCAGTCGGAGCCATTTTCATGACTACCGACGCCCACAAACATCCGCATAGAGTCTATACAGATAAGCTGCCCTCCTTTCTCCTCCTATCTCCATGGGCCACCGACTACTTACACACCGCACGAAACGCGACAGCACACAGCTGTCACTTTACGCCAGTCTCGTGTAAGCGAGAGGTACCTCCTCGGCCCAATTCGACTACATGCAAGCATGCAGTGTGGCACTACCTCTTACCAAAAATATAACGAGTGTGTGGGGAGAGGTCAGTTCAGTACAACTAATAATGTTCAAATGTCTAAAACTTTGATTATAGACGCGTATATAATCAAAGGTCTAAAACTAGTTCTATCGCGGATATATCTGCGCAAAATAATATATTCCACTGAAATCATTTATTGTTTGAAATAAAGAGTAAACACAACATCAATATTCCTGATTTTAAACTACATTTCTGTTTTACAAACATACAAAAATTCACATTTATAATAGGTGTAGGAATTTTTGATTACAATTTAACATTTCATAAATGCAATGGCATACAAAAACTCACATTGCAGCCAATTTTGTCAGGGTTAAAATCGGAGGACTGCACTCCCCACAAAAGCAGGACCCTGATCTGTTAGCATACAGGGTCACCTCGGCTGGGTCTTTGTTTGTGGGACCCTAACCAACCACCCGGCACTTT
>LUGF01058999.1:144530-162502 GCA_001625245.1 Calycopis cecrops | reverse complement strand
TCTGTTTGTTTGTAGGCCTGTCATGAATATTACTAACAGGTCGGGTGAACATATACGCTAAAAATATTATCTCGATTTTTCCACGGGATCGAAAGTTAGTGCGGGTGAAACAACATATAATAACGACTACCGGCTGCCGCAGTGGTAACAGCTCGGATAAGCGCAGCATGTTGCGTGCTAGAAATTCGCCCAGGTCATGTACTATAAGCATGTATTTCTAAACTAAAAATATTAAATTTTTAAAACGTATGTAATTATATTCCGTATTCTAGTTCGCTTCTGTAACACAAGTCCTTACGGTAATTAGCATGGGGCAGGTCTAGCGTTGGTGGTGTATTGAGTCCACAGACATTAGTCTATAGCCTATAGTTCCAGGTTTCATGCTAGCCCATCCGATCTTGTATGGATAAATGAAACTGTGTATAATTTAGAGGGACAACGAACGTCGATAGTTTCCCATGTTTGGGGTCAGATCCCCTCGTATATTGGCTATTAACGAGTCCATGTCCCCTCTGATAACACGCCATGTCCACTGATCCAATTCCGAAATCCCCGATCGGAGTTATAAGTGGACAAGCTGTGGCCCGCGGTTTCACCCGCGAACAATCTAACCGTTCTCTAATGTAGTTATATTTTTTATACTCAGTATAGGGTTTCTAAAGGGCAATGGGAGCCATTTTCATGACTACCGCCCACAGACATCCGCATAAGTTTATGCAGATGCGTCGTCCTCTGTCCCCCCACCACTATGGGCCACCATATCCTTCGGCCGACATCATTAGTCTTAATCGATCCACTGAAAATAGGACCTTAGGTAATGGCGTGTATCGATATCCTGATGAAATTTAAAAAATGCCATATCTCCCTCTGAGTACCCTTTTTTAATCAGAGCAAAACATTTACGAATGAGTAGCATACGATACGTATAGAGCTCGATGGCCCCTAGACTTATGTCGCACTCGACATTAGTGTCATACTGACTAAAACTCTGCTGCTGAAGGCACCCAGCTGCTATAATTGGAGGGTCCCGGATCTCCAAGCAACAGGATTCCTCCAGCGACAGGCTGTCACCAATATCACAGCACTTTTTTTTTGATTACACACGAAAAATGCTTTTATGCACCGTCCAACCGGTCTTGGGTGGACCGAGAGGCTGTGTCGGACTCGGCACGAATTTCGTGCCATTACCGGCTAAAAACCACTGCGAGAGCCTTCGGCCGCTACGGTGGAGTGCCCCGGATCTGGTAGCAACAGGACACTCCAGCGACTGGCCGGCCTCAACTTACGGACCGTTCTTCAACACAGAAGGGGGTAATTTCGGCGATTACAATCACCCCAGTGACAGTGTAGCTTTAGCTTTAGGGTCAGGTGCCCATCCTGTACCCAGCTACTGAACATATCACAGCACTAGGTTATACCTGTATTACAGACGTTTTGGTACATTAACTGTACGTGAGAATTACCATGTGTAAAATCAATAATGCCATCTGTGGTGATTTTACATAGTACTAAGCTATTATTAGTTAACATACGGATAACCTATTAATCCTATAAGTGTAGGGTTACCATACGTTCGGACTTTGTCCGGCCGTATACTTCGTCCGCATTTTTTTACTAAGCCACTGTTACTAAGTGGGTGAAAAAAAGTGAAAAACATTCATTTATATGGTTTATTTTTAATCGGCTCTAAAAAATCCGGACTTTTTTGAACTGTCAGGACGTTTTAAATTTCTAAATGGTGACCCTAAGGGCTACCTAATGTTGAACATTCAAAGCGGATCTATGTAGACGGCGCAGACGAGTAAACACGGGTCCAAATAGTAGGCACGCAGCCAGGCGTGAGTGGGCCGGTCATTGCACAGGGCCCGTAGGTACTGAGCAATTTAGCACTAAACATACCGCCACACAAACACACCCCTATACATACAGGGGTTTCTCAATGGTATCGCATCGCAAATAATCGCATAATACTGAATAATCAGTTTCTATTCTTTTTTTTTTTATTATGGTATAGGGGGGCAAACGAGCAGTCGGAGACATTTTCATGACTACCGACGCCCATAGACATCCGCATAGAGACTATACAAATGCGCTGCCCTCCTTTCTCCTCCCACCTCCATGGGCCACCGGCTACTTACCCACCGCACGAAACGCGACAGCACAGCTGTCACTTTACGCCGGTCATGTGTAAGCGAGAGGTACCTCCCCGGTCGTGCCGACCCAATTCGGCTGCATGCAAGCATGCAGTGTGGCACTACCTCTTACTAAAAAAATTCTATTCTAAATAAATGATTATTTTTTTTATTTGCTTGTTCCAAAGTTGGGAGTTTCTGACGTGCTTCCCTTCGCTTCCAAAACAAAAGTTCAGGCGCGAAAAAAAGTCTTCATCAGTGAAAGAGAGTTCACACTACTGTGGAAATGGGTTCCAACAGTAGTGTGAAGGATGATGGTGATGAATACGATGATTATGTAGTAAAAAAGTAGTTAAGGCAAGCAATATCCATAAAAAAAATTACAGCTATAAAAACTGTATAAAAAAACGCTCCGGCTGGTCGTATTCGTTTTTTTTTTTTAGTTTAGTTTTTTAGTAAAATAAACGTGATTAATTTTATTATCCTGACCTTCTCCGGGTGCTGTGGTTTTGACATCTTACGAATTGGTAATCACTATCGGCAATAATTTTCACCTTGTCCTGGCAGGACTCTGAGAGGCAGTTAGTGGCTTTATACTTGATAACCGAATATCCCGAAGACCCTGCGAGGGGCACAAGTCACCAAAAACCCTAAAATCCTTTACCGGTGGTCAGTGGCACCCACAATAAAAAAAATATTTAAAATCTAAAAAAAGCTAATATCACACGCTACATACCATTAATAAAATATCAATCTAACCCTTATTCTAACCGTCGCTTTTTAGCCGTTCCACGTTTAAAAAATGCTGACTGAGCCATATTTTATTAAAACACAATATTTCGTATTCCATACGCGTCCTCACGCACAGAGGGCTTTGACCTACATAACGCCTAAATAGGTCAAGACACGGTCCGACACGGGTTACGGAAGGAGTTCAAACGATGTCCTTTTAAATAACGCGGACCGTTCGTATAGTTAAAAGTAATTAACTGTTACATCAGTCGACCAATAAAATAATTGTTTTATATATTACTAGTTGACACGACAGACGTGGTCTTGACATTATTGGAAATATGTTGTCATGGTAACGTGTAATGTTAGGTGGCCGAATTGTCAATCCGTTATTTTGTCCTACAGTAGTGTATTTTCAAGTCGAGATACCGACTGCAGTATTATATATATTGATACATTATAGCCATTATGTTACCGAGGACTAATACCTATATAAAAAAGTTTCATCACAATCCGTCCAGTTGTTTTTGCGTGAAAGCCGCACAAGACACAGACAGAATGACGTCTTCTACAGTTTTATTATATGTATAGATATACTAATTGCGCTCCGCAGCAACACCCGCGTACGTTTCGATCCCGTGGAAGTATCGAGATTAAAAATAGAACATCTATTTTTCGATTCTTTTTTGTTAGATGTACGCCGATTCTTAGATGTACCCGATATGCACACAAAATTTCATCACAATCGGTCGAGTCGTATTAGGGGAGTATTGTGACACGACAATTTTATATATAAGATATATGGACCCAGACTCAAAGAGACGACGTGGCGGCCCAAAAAGGAGATGGCGATGAGTAGCGAGGTGAACTCGATAAATATGTAAAGACAAAATTATTAACGTTAAAATTTAATTTTAGTCAAATTTCAGCTACGGCGACCAGTTTTACTACATTAATGTATACTTGGGCACATAACAATGCACAAAGCACATGTGTGGGATCATAGAAAAATACCACCCCAAATTAACTCTCCATAATAGAGGTGTTAAATATCTAAAGTAACTACCTCATCAAGCTAACCGTGCTAAAATAAGTGGCCTATAAAAGCAACAAAATTCCGAAGGTCAAAAATACCCCGATAACCTGTATCAAAAATAGCCCGATCGGAACGCGTCCAAAAAGCCTGAATTCCGGTCGGCTAGTCACAAGCGTGGGATATTTTCGCAGACCAAATTGGTCGGTAGGCGGGTACGGCGTACCCACGACCGACGCGCGACGCTGCAAAAATCTCCGCGCACGAACTCGTTCCCATGTCGTTGAATGCGAGTCATTTACTGTCCCGATCACTTGTCTAAGCATTTTACAATGTGCCGAGTATTGTCATTTGTCTCGCTCTTATATAATGACGTATATTTTAACTAAAATAAGTCTGATGTAGATTATGATTTTAAAGCACAAATGTTATGTGCTACTAATATTTTATTATGTTTGTTTGTATTCAATAGACTCCAAAATTACTGGTCTCATTTGAACCTTCTTTCACTAATAGTAGCCAGTAGTTTTAGTAGGTAGTTTTAGGTCTCATTTGAACCTTCTTTTACTAATAGTAGCCAGTAGTTTTAGTGGGTAGTTTTAGGTCTCATTTGAACCTTCTTTTACTGATAGTAGCCAATAGTTTTAGTGGGTAGTTTTAGGTCTCATTTGAACCTTCTTTTACTAATAGTAGCCAGTAGTTTTAGTAAGTTGTTTTAGGCGAGACACGCAACTTAAGACCAGTGGCAGTGAGTGAAACATTTTCCCCGAAACCAAATATATTCCCATCCCCAAACAATGCAGAGAAAATCATATTCCTTTTATTTCTAGCCTCCTGGTCGGCAACGCACCATTACCATCTTTGGTGTTATAGACGTCGGATGTCTCTTTCCACCAGGAGAAACGACTGCTCGTTTGCCTTCTGACGCTGATCTCTCGCTGTCAAGCATATACAGTAGATTAACTCAGTCGTGACAGGAGCGCTACTGTATAGACGCACACAACGGTACCTCGAGCTATGCGGACTGTCGTCACTCACCATGTTTGGAGCCCTTATAGAGCCCTTTGTGTATAACCCGTTTTGTATCGAAGGGCCCGTCACGTACGTATTGTATTACCTACGTATACTATTGCTGACCGGTCAGGTAATTCTAGGTATTTGCCACGTCGAGCAGGCAAGATGAAACTAGCGCCCATCTGGGTGTGACAGGTAGTGCCATGCTAAATTGTTGTTCTGTATTGGTACTACCGGGGAGGTACCTCTGGTGTGTGATGGTGTGCGCTCTGTGTGGTCCCACTGGAAAGAGTAAATTAAGGCAACACACATTCTGAATAAAAATTTAGCAGATTTTTATGGGCGAAGGATCAAAAGACTTAACGGCTCATTTGGCCAAGTGTGAGCATCAATAACCAATATCGGAGCGGAGTTGTCCGAAATCCTTGTCTTATTACCACTATCATAAGGGTGAACATAGCTCAGCAGATTGATTGAAGAGTCTTGTTGATAATGATGATATTTAGATAGAAGAAAGTATTTATATACCAAGTCCCACACAAGTTAAAAGTTACAGATAACAATGTACTTATAACACCGAATATGGACACCGAATATGGAATGGGTGGTCCTTGCAAATCAGTCTCAAGCTCGCCATTTGCTGGCACAATTTACTAACATTTTTTTTTTATGATATAGGAGGGCAAACGAGCGGGCGGAGCCATTTTCATGACTACCGACGCCCACAAACATCCGCATAGAGGCTATACAGATGCGCTGCCCTCCTTTCTCCTCCCACCTCCATGTGCCACCGGCTACTTACACACCGCACGAAACGCGACAGCACAGCCGTCACTTTACGCCGGTCTCGTGTAAGCGAGAGGTACCTCCCCGGTCGTGTCGGCCCAATTCGACTGCATGCAAGCATGCAGTGTGGATCTACCTCTTACCAAAACTAAAAGAACTAGTAATGAAACTATTTTATCGTAGCGATAAAAAAATAACTTAAATCAATGATAAATAGAATTTTTACTTTTTATATAACAATAAGAAGTCGTTACATTTTCTAGAATTTTCCATTACACTCGTACGTCTTATTTGTATTCCAGTGGTGGCTCACCAGTTTATTCCCACTACGTGAAATGCACATTATTTTACTTAAGCTCTAAATTTATCAAAGATAAATCCCCCGTCCACATTGTTAGGTACTCGCCCTTTGTTCGGCAGGCTGTTATGTCGCGTTTCGTGCGGCTTATGAAATCGGATAGCCCGAATCGCGAGCTATTTCTTTTGTGTTCCAAACGTGGATGATAAAATTTTAAAGGGAATATAAAAGAATTACAAAACCACGTGAAAATCATGGACCTAAGCTTCTTTTTGGAGTCGTGTGTTAAAAGACAGATTATTGGGATAATTAAATGGACAAAAGGCGATAGAAATGTCATTTCTCGCCAGTGTTTTGTTACTAGTAAGTACATCTCAGATCTATTATAAATACATTTGCTTGTTTGACTTTGTGTTTTGTTAGTCTTTCGCGCTAACTACAGAATGGATTTCGATAAAAATTACAATCTCGAATTCAATGAACTGTTTATCTGCAAGAAAGAGTGAGCTACAGCCTTTACGCAAGTGAAACCGCAGGGCGCAGCTAACTCTAACTTAGCCATCCACTAGTTGGTAATAACGGGAATAGGATATAGAATATTCTAGACATAGACCTGTTATACAGAGTCGGAATCAGCACTTACCAAAAGCAACAATTGGCCCCCGCTTTGAATCAAAGTCTAAACGGCCTATAGGAATATATCAATTTGTCTGATCTTATTATTCAAAACGCTATCCAACCAAGGGCCTCGAAGTAGAATTTCCCACAGGACTTAAGTTCAATCCGGCCCTGGGTACAGGATAAGGACTGCACCGAGGAATAATCTGTGTCGGTCCTCAAATCGCCGATTTCCTAGCCACTTCATTGTTTCAATAGCAAAATTACAACACTCACTTCCTGCGCACACTTCACTTCTCATTTCCTCCGTATTGATTATCCATACGTTGTGTGATGCTACTGTTCGCGAGTGGGGTCGGGGCGAATCATGGTGAACAAATATTTTTACGTTTTGCGAATGAACGTACGAGTAAAGATTTCTCCTAACAAGGATACTTAGATACTTATAGATACTAAGAGTCTACAGGTTACCTTGAATAAGATTATCTGTTACGCAATATTTTTATTGTAAAAGGGGTCAAACAGCATGGCACCATTTACAAAATATTTTTGCAAAGTTTCTTAGAATAGTGATTTGTATCAAACAATATCAATGAAACAAAAATACGTCACGACAATTCATTATTATTATTATTTATTTATCAAGTAACAAAGACTCATTTAATTTTGTTAGTAATACAAATCACTTATAAACTACGTTCTATTAATTCTTTATATAGCCAATTCTTCATCTCTTCCTCCTTCCTTTCTTCTTCCACTGGATAGCTCCGTATAGCTCTATATTTCCTGGACCTCTAGGTTTAGCTCCAGGAAAGATAGAGATTCTCTCATTCCTTCTATATTCAGCCTTAGTTTTACATGTGTCTTATGTGAAATACACACAGACACATCCATTTTTAATCATTATGCGCTATATTTGTTTGAAACTCTGGGCAATAAATAATGTTAATAAACTGTTCAATCCTCATAAATAAACCTCAAATATAGTTTACATTTAACTCACCACGTCGAATGCAGCAATTACAGCGCTTAAATGTAAAATTATTTAATAATTAATTGCTTTAAAATCACACAGCAACACATAGCCTGCAGCGCTTTGGAACATGAAGCTACGTTCATACTAAATGAAGCGAATACCTGTAATAATGAATGTTACAGTTAATATGCAATAAGTTGACCCTAGTATTAATATACATACTAGAGGTGCGTTCCGGCTTCGCACTTGAATAGTCGTTTTATTGCTGGTTTTATAAATAAAATGTACAACAAAAATTTAATTACACTTACGTCGACATACATTGTTGTAGCGGAGCTAAAGTGATCTTTTCTGGAATTGTAAACTATGCATTTGAGAATGTGAGGATCTTTAGTCAAGTTGTTCTGCATGCGCCCACGATGGTTGCTAAGTTGGTGCGACGAAATTTCGACAGATGGCGCCACTGTCATTTCAATGGATTTTATATATTGCTGTGATAGTTTAGTTTCGATGTTTGACCGACGGTCGGTCAGTCGAGGAGGGATGAAAGTCAAGATCCGTAAGCAGATATTTGTATCTTCTTAAATATTTACGCCTTTGCTTCAGCTTTTGCTTTGCTATGCGTGAAAATGAAGCTAGAAATCAACATCACATCAAGTAATTAAACTGTGTCATTGCTAAAACATGCTGTAGTGTCTCATGGGGAAAACAAAAACAAACACATCCCTTCTGGTGCAGCCGAGTTAAATGACGGATGCATCCACACGCGCGGGGGAGGCGCAGCACTCAGGGATCTCAAATATAATTTCCTATTTCTGTCCGCACGCCACAAACTAGTTAGCCCGAGTATCTAGACAGATCGATGGAGAATTAAACGCGTCTCCATATATATACAGGCGCCAGCGCGCCGCCGCTATATCTGCGGTATTAAATATGCTGTCCATGTGTATAATCGATGTTCTTGGAAATCATCCGAGATGTCGAATGTCGATTTTGTCTCGTCTTTGGCGGTATCGATTAAAGATGACTCCCAGATGTCGCCCCTGAAGATATATAAAATTAATAATTAAATCCTATCATTATTTTCATTGTCTTGCAGACTCGGGCGCTAGTCAAACATTTTCATAGGTAATTCTAATTGAACGATGCACGTACGATGCGCGTGCACATAACAAAACTATTTGTAAGAGTCTATACTCTCTCTACAGTGTCCTATCCTATTTAAATATGCAAAAGTTTGTATGTGTTGTTACTCTTTCACGCAAAAACTGAACAGATTGAATTTTAAATAAAAATTGTACATGAAGAATGTATGGTTCTCGTGGGATTTTGCGGGGAAACCTTGGGGCACAGGTAGTACTTTATAAACGAGATGTCATTCGCGCATTCAATTTTCCATCGCTTGTCTCGTTCTAAGTCAATTTATATGCTTTGCAATATCGCGCAAAGCACCTTGCGCATCTAGAAGCCATTGGTATATTCCGTTGAGTTCTTAAGTATAATCCGATCATATGGCGTGGTTTCTCTGCGAGTTCCTTTGAAGGAGTTTGCTACATTAGGATTAATGGCGACATATGTGTCTACGATCCGTGGTTCCAATCTGAAAGCAACTTGCGAGTGAGAATTTAAGCTCATTGATAGTTAGTGTGCGGGTATACCTTATCCTTTTGAATATCATTTAGAGGATTTCTCGCTAGTGTATACCGTCCTATCGGAATAGGATTATGAGGAAAAGTTGCACTTGTATCCACACTATGTTATCCACATTATGTTGTGTGGACGGACTGTCCTGTTTCTGGATTATCTCGAAACCTGAAATCTTTTTTTCAGTTTGAAGCGTTGAAGCTGAACTTTGATCAGAAACATTTATTTCGTCCGGCAACGATTTGAAACATAGGTACATTAAATATATTATTTTTGGATCCTTTTTATGTCCATTCGTTACCAAAGATTCTCTCACTAATACTTATTAAGTAAATCCCGAGTCATTGCTGTCAAATCAATTATATGATATCGGATGGATCGCTTATTCCGAAGAAAAACTGGGTATACCTCGGTAAAGTTGCTCACAGCACCTTTTTTGTTGACGCAGGGAAAACGTAATAATAATATTATTATATAATAAATAAGGGATACGTAAACGACGTATGATACGGAGGAGACACACCGACTTAAACCCTTGCCTTCAGCCGCTATAATTGGAGACATCTTTGGGGGCGGGGGGGAGTTGTGCTTAAAGCCCCCTAATAGCCAGCATTTAAACCAATTAATTAGTTTATAGAAAACCAACCTATATATCATGTGTGATAATATCCTAATACTAACCGAGACCTAAGTAGAAACTTGTGAAACCCATCCCCATCCCATCCCATCACAATCCCTCACAACAAAAAACGACATTCTTTCACTTCATATCAGGCGAGAAAACTTTTTCAAATGCATCCATTCACGGCAGGCGGGGTTGCAAATACCGCGGTTCTTTTCTATTTAGCCGTAGAATGGCGGTGTGACGTCACTTGGTGTCGGAAACTATTTACGCCCAAGGAGTCCCAATATCTCTGTTCCGCTCCGCTGAACAGTTGCGAACGTTCTAGAAAAATCTGTGTTTATTCAAACCAAATACTAAGATGCTCAAGCATTGAAGTGGGTCATCGAGTGTTGAAAATAACAAAATCTTATGTTTTCGTATTCTTATTTTTAGTAATTTACTACTGTAAATATCTGTGGGAGTTAGCAAAATAAATGCTTTATTTATTTATTTATTATGTGATTATTTTTTTTAATTAATGTTGTGTAATGTATAATTCATATGAACAGCCTAAGCCAAATTGTGGCCAGTGTGCTATGCGAGAGGCCTACGTCTACAATAAACTGCAATATGCTGATGATGATGATGCGTAAGGCAATTATTGTCCCAACGATCTTGAGACGACACCGGCAAATAACTCGGTAAAAGTCTCATTTTCATTAGGTCGAGCTACGCGAGTCGTAGATGTGTGTAAAAATTCTTTTTATTTTAATAAGAAATAAATACATCCTAAAAAAATGTATTGGATAAACGCAGTTTTAAGTGACACCCTCGAGTAGTATTTAATGTTTCTAGTTATTTTTATTAAAGAATATTTAAGTTAGCTAAACTTTAAGGAACTAAACGCGCTTAATTTATTAGCTTCCTTATTGTATTAAATAGGTACATTTAAAAGATTTGTAATGGAGTAATATTCCTTTAACCACCATTACGGGGATGGAAGCAGTGGCAGACGGAATATAGATACATATATTCGTTTCCCTCCTATCTTAACCCCTCCACGCGAACATCGCATCCTTAATGGTTTTAAAAGCACTTGCTTTCTGTTTTTCTTTTTTAATGTATCTTTATGTCTTATATTTAAATCTTTATTTTACTGTAAATTTCACCATTTAGCATGCATGATACACCGTGAAAGATTGTTGATAAATTTTTATAGATCGCTCTCTTCTTTTAATCAAAGCCTAATTTTTAATTCAGATATTTTTCTCCGTAAGATCCGTGAGATAAATTGCCATAAACTCAAGTCCGGACCAAAAGAATTGGTTCCTTTCATTTACATGATACCTAGTCAAAAAAGAGCAACACACCTTCTGGCTTCGTTAGCTACAATCATAGAGTAAATTCCAATTTGAGTAAAAGAATCTCATGTATATAAAATTCTCGTGTCACAATGTTAGTTACCACTTACCACCGAAACGGCTCGACCGATTCTCATGAAATTTTGTGTGCATATCGGGTAGGTCTGAGAATCGACCAACATTTATTTATCATCTCCATTTCTACGGGATCGAAACTGACGCGGGTGGACCCGGAGCGAGGTCAGAATTACTATATCTCTAGTACCAGCAGACATTTAATGTCGTCCCAGCCGATTTCGGCTGCGGCGGCCGTCTATATAGCCGTGCCATCTGCGCAGGACATATTATAGTGCACAAGTATGCGCACAAACACAAGTGCACTCTCTATTCCCTCATTCTCATATTCCGGTGGGACGGCAATCCGACACGACCGGTGAGAAATCAGGCGCAGGACCTACGGCTTAACGTGCTCTCCGAGGCACGGGGGTGTAACACCGCCAACTTCCTGACTCCGGACTGTTATTAGAAATTGAAAAATCCCAATAACAGTTTTCGGTCCGACCCGGGATTCGAACCCGGGACCTAACGTCTGTGGTTGAACACGCTTACCACTAGACCACGAGGCAGTCAAAGACATTTAATATACAAGCAAAAAGGGGGAATAAATATAATATTTCAGTGATACAAGAACAAAGATTAAAGGGTTGAAAACAAAGGCAACTGAGAGGCATCTTGTTTGACTTGTAGTGGAGAACCTCCCAACCCCTGTTTGCAGTCCTCTAGGCGGCTAATGCGTGAACAGAATGGTTATATAATATGAGACTGTTGTGCTCGTCTTTTTGGAATAATCACTGTAGAGAGATGGGTGGGAAGGATGGTTTTTATTGTGGTTTATGTATTTTATGTTTTATTATGTGTATTGTGTTGTATTTTTATATAAATCGTATTGATAGACGTATATTCGACGCTCGTTTTTTGCCCATAACCTTGATAGAGAATTAAAAAAAAATAATAATAATGTAATAACTAAAAGAGGTAAAGCTCTCTACCTCTTTTAGATTGCATAAAGGGAAATATTATTTGCCCGCTATATATAGAAGAATATAATAAATAATATAGACGAATAAAAAAATATTACAGTTTTTTAAAAAGTTATTATACGTTGTGTATTCATTATAGTATATTATGTAATATATTATGCTAGCATTGTTCTGAGGTTAGCAGATGCCGAGCTTGGGACTAATTTTGCAAAATCTAATGTGAATGAATGTTTTTGTTCTACTATAAGTACAAATTTGCATGCATTTTATTTATTCATATTGCATAAGGATACTGCTGTATATCTAAAATCATACGCGAGGCATACAAGAAATCTAATATATAAAATTCTCGTGTCACAGTTTTCGTTGCCATACTCCTCCGAAACGGCTTGACCGATTCTCATGAAATTTTGTGAGCATATTGAGTAGGTCTGAGAATCGACCAACATCTATTTTTCATCCCGATATTCCCACGGGATCGAAAGTTACGCGGGTCAAACAGCGGGGCGCAGCTAGTCTAATATATAAAATTCTCGTGTCACAGTTTTCGTTGCCATACTCCTCCGAAACGGCTTGACCGATTCTCATGAAATTTTGTGAGCATATTGAGTAGGTCTGAGAATCGACCAACATCTATTTTTCATCCCGATATTCCCACGGGATCAAAAGTTACGCGGGTGAAACCGCGGGGCGCAGCTAGTATTAACATAATTTAATAGACACTAAAAAAAATAACATTGCCGTTCTTAATAAGTAGGCACTTCTATTTTATTTCGTTACGCGTTATCCGCATCCTACTTAAAAATGCGAATGTGAGTTTGTTTGTTACATTTCACGCCAAAACTACTCAACTGATCATCATGAATGCGTAGAGTAACAGGTGTGCTGTCGCGTTTCGTGCGCTGTGTAAGCCGGTGGCCCATGGAGGAGGGAAGCGTACGGAGGGCAACGCATCTATATAACGTCTATGCGGATGTCTATGGGCGTCGGTTGTCATGAATGTCGTCTATACTATAGAAAAGCCCATCTGAAAAAACTATTAAAAAACGCACACC
Source organism: Calycopis cecrops (assembly GCA_001625245.1). Lineage (NCBI taxonomy): Eukaryota > Metazoa > Arthropoda > Insecta > Lepidoptera > Lycaenidae > Calycopis > Calycopis cecrops. The sequence goes on along the minus strand of LUGF01058999.1, from coordinate 149,209 downwards.
CATCACGACGCCGTCAACATAGTTGCTTAACTTAGATCACGAGCGACGCAGCGCGAGCGCTTATCTTGAATGATTATACATTTATGTACTCCTAGCTTATAATGTGTCCTGATTGTAAAGTGTGTTGAACTCCGTCTATTATTAGCAACGCCCTTCGGTTTCGCCCGCGCAGGACCGCTTCTCTTTGTCACGGCGTAGTGTATATCTTATAACCTTCCTCAGTATATGAGCTATCTAATGCCAAAAAAATTGCGAATCGTACCAGTAGTTCGTGTGGTAAGCGCATTCAACCATACAGACTCTCTTTATAATATTACACAAGGTTGATAAAAGCGAGAGGCGTTAAATTAAACCACATATAGGTACTGTAACTGACTACAGTTATTCCGAAAATATTAAAAAATAGTTTACGACAAGTATACGAAAATACTATTTTCAAACAAATTAAATGTGTTAAAAGTTAAATGATGACGACCATGCTGGCGCAGTGGTACAGAGCTCGGATAAGTGGAGCATGTTGCGCCGGGGGTCGCGGGTTCGAATCCCGCCTTGGTCATGGATGTTTACATATGTATTATATGTATTTCTATAACAAAAATCTTAAATATATAAAATTTCTTAAATTTATAAAACATATTAAATATATTTCCGTTGTCTAGTACCCGTAACACAAGTCCTTACGGTACTTAGCACGGGGCTAGACTAACGTGGTGTGTAAAGTCCACAAATATTATTATTATTATTATATTAAATAGCGAAAAAATAAAATAATGCCTCCTCCTTAATCCTTTTTAAACAAACGTTGTATCGTCTAGAGTCAAGAAGTTGGTGGTATTGCTCCCTTGTGACTCGGAGAGGACGCTAAGCCGTAATTCCTATCCCGTAAATATATCCGTACAAACTATCCCTCGGTTTGCATCCCATCCGAGTGAGAGGAAATATATATGCACGTATTCGATATAAATGCTAATATACTATTTAACTAGGTACTACTATTCTTTGCGGTTTCGCCCGCATATCTTTCGACCACATGGAAATATCAGGGTGATAATATTTTAAAGTATATTTTGTAACACAAGGTTTATCTATACTAATACTACTGCGCTCCGCGGTTTCACCCGCGCAAGAGTCGCCCTCGTGGAAATATCGAGATGAAAAAATGTTGGCCGATTCTCCCGATATGCACACATAATTTCATAAGAAACGGTCTAGCCATTTCGGAGGAGAATGATAACCTAACATTGTGACACGAGAATTTTATAAAATTAGGTACTTATACATAGAGATTAAAATGCTAAAGGGTTTCTTTGTTTGATTGAACGCTCTACACTCAGGAACTACTGCTTCGATTTGAATAATTGTAGCCGAAATTCGGTCACACCATTACAATTATTACATGAGTAATTCAAGTAATAATAGTATTTATTCGCAGCACTAGGATAAAAGCCGAAGCTACGTTAATTACAAACAGTTTTCTTTAATAGCAAAAGCTCTATTTTGTTTCGCCGGTAAACTTTTTCGTGCTAAAAATTTGCATACTTAAACAAATTTATTCGTTGAGTATGTAAATTTAAGGCAATATACCCATCCTAAAGTCACCTTCAAATCGATTTAGTCACTTTATTAAGTGTATTTAATTAATAACCCTAAAGCTACATAATATATTAAAATGCAGTTTACAAAAAGACGTTTATACAAAATTTCGACCAATCTCGGCCGCTGTGGCCGAAATTCGGCTACATTATTACCATAGTACAATAAGAATTTTTATTGTATTGTACTACTACTATTATTACTTAAATGCTCATTCCGAGACTTGGATAAAAAGTCTGTGCTACGTCAATTACAAACAGTTTTCTTTAATAGCAAAAGCTTCTATTTTCTTTTGCCGGTGAATTTTTTCGCGCCAAAAATTTGCATACTTAAACAAATTTATTCGTTGAGTATGTAAATTTAACGCAATATAGCAATCCTAAAGCCTGCCAGGAAAAGTTACCTTTAAATCGATTTACTCACTTTAGTTTAGTTCACTTAATGTATATTATAATTTAATTTATTTTATTTTTCATTTTTTAAAAGAGGTTTATGTCCTAAAGATGTATAATATGTTTTCTTCATTCCTTACAAATTACTGGAACTTATAACAGTGTAATAAGTAAAGTGTACCTAAACAAACATCTTCTATTCTATTCTATTCTAAAAGACGCTTATAAAATATTACCGACTTCTTTTATCGCCAGGTTTTAATTACAATTTTCTGTGAATACTGTTTTGCATTAAACTGAGAAAGATTTCCACGTGGCATATCTTTAAACTATATTTATTATTAATTAAGTATTGTTAATTATTGACGAAGAAGATGCCTTTGGAAATAAGTTGTCGAAGGATTTGGCCACCTTTACCCCGGTCTCTACTATCTATACCAGGGTTTCCCAATCTTTTGTTTGGCCAAGGTCCACTTTTATATTAGTCTCGATAGCAGGGACCACAGAGTAGGTATAATGTAAATTCTCACTCACTGCAAGGCAACCAACAGCTTACCGCCTGCTAAATTTAAAATCATTCGCAGACTAAATTTTGGCTTCTGCGGACCACTGGCGAACCATTGATCTATACTTATCGCATATACTTCGTAGACACACACGTAGCAGCATAATGCTAATATTTTTTCGATATCAAACGTATTAAATTATTCCCGATATTTTATATGAGCTAATTTTAATCAAATCGGTTTATTCACCTCCCCTTGAAAAAACAAATTATCAATTTTTCAGGTTTTATCTGTTATTAGGAAGCGCAAGAAAAATGTGTTTAAATAGACAAAAATCGCGTTTAGATTGCTAAAATAACTCACTATCCGTTTCATTATTATAGATTATGTAATTTACATAATTTTATTTATTATATTTAATTTCATATAATTTATTTAATTTAATATTATATAGTTTTATATAATTTATATTTATATCTGTATCTCGTCACAAGTCTCAATGGAGTTGTACAACGGATTGATTCCTTAATATAATTTGGGCTTGCAAAAGGGGACATACTGTTCCAGCTCCACCTTCCGGTCTAAATATAACCGTGAGGCGGGNNGAGGCGAGCGACGCGGGGAGGGGGAGCCGGACAATGACCCGACCCAGACCTTGCGTTGCCGGAAGGAAAAGATTATCTGCTAAATACTAATTCGTACGTCAAACATTTGTAACACAGGCAAACTGTGGAATTATTAATTGCATTAATTAATTGTAATATTACAAATGAAGTTAATTAATTAATTAAGTAAAATATACTTTTAAGGCATATTGCTGATTGTTGGTATGGATTATATACATTTTGTTTTATAGTATCAGAGGGCAAAAATGTTGTTGGAGCCATTTTCATGACTATTGAAGCCCATAGACATCCGCATTGGCTCTATGCTATAGACTCCAGAGGTTATACAAGTGCGTTACTTTCCTTCCTCCTGCCCCTTCCATGAGCCACCTGCTACTTACACCGCTCGAAACGCGACAGCACAGCTGTGGCTACGCCAATATCGCTTAAGAGAGAATTTATAATTTTATTTCCTACTAGCTTCCGCCCGCGACTCCGTCCGCGCGGATGACGGTCTTCACGTGGATGGATTTATTTTTTCTACGTATTTTTCCAGGATAAAAAGTATCCCATTTTATGCCCAGGATAATAAGGTATAATTATACCAAGTTTCCTCAAAATCGAACCGTTAGTTTTCACGTGATGCCTGAACATACAGACAGACAGACAGACAGACAAAAATTTTTTCAATCGTATATTTGGGTTTGGTATCGATCCAGTAACAGCCCCTGCTATTTATTTTTTCAATATTTTCAATGTACAGAATTGACCCTTCTACAGATTTATTATATAGTATAGATATTTGTTGCAGACTGTTGTTATTAAACTATGTTGTGTGACAACACCAAAGGTTGGCCCAACTTTGGTGTTGTCACACAGATCACAAAAATTTTAGTTGCATTATAAATTACTACAAAATGTAGCCAATAATATTGCCATTGAATAAACACGGTACTGTAGCGCCAAGTTGCGGTTTATTTTGAAATCCCATCGCCGACGTGTCATAACTCCACAGCAGAATAAACCGCCATTATCTGGTTACTGTCGTTATGTAACGTGTTACTGTCGCTATGTAATATATTACTGTCGTTATTTAACACATTACTGTCGTTATGTACGTCGTGGGGGCTTCCAAAAAATAAAAATCTAACGTTGTATTTTTCTTGAGGAAAATAATTTGTAGGCAGTGCTACACTGCATGCTTGCATGCAGCCATATTGGACCGGCACGGCCGAAGAGGTACATCTCTCTTACATGAGCTGTGCTGTGCTATGTTTTTCGTGAGGTGTGTAAGTAGCCGGTAACCCATGGAGGTGGGAGGAGTAAGGAGGGCAGCGGTCTGTATAGCCTCTATGATGTCCATGGGCCTCGGTAGTCATAAAAATGGTTCCCTTTTCTCGTTCGCCCCCTATACCATAAAAAAATAATAATTTATTTATTTTAGTCGCGACAAAATCGACTACCATCTGCTGAACGTGTAGCATGCAATAGCATGTTTGTTGATGCCAACTCAAAATTATTTTTGCCTGCTAAAGAAATTTGCATTTCCAAAATAGTTGTGTGGTACAAAAATAATTACTAAG
>LUGF01058999.1:62424-137011 GCA_001625245.1 Calycopis cecrops | reverse complement strand
CACCCTTGTCCACTATAATATGTCCTGCGCATCTGGCTCGTGTCTATAGAGACGACCGCCGTAGCCGAAATCGGCTAGGACGACATTATTATTATTACCTGCTAGAAAATGACTACCATGATCATAACCACCAGCCATTGATCGTAAGGACTAAAGTGGACCTCTAGTTCCACAAACCCAGTATAATAGGCACTGCAATTTCAAATGAATGAGTTCACTGAAATGAATGAATCAGTTTAAAAACTTTTTACATGACAATAGTAAATAAAGTCACTAAGCTCTATATTGTAACAACTATCAACTGCAAATAAAAAGGATCTGCAAAAGTTTTTATTGAATAGTTCACCATTGTAAATATCGCGTTGTTATCAAACAAAAGTTCAGATGGAACTGCAAGCTGAATGAACGTGAGCCGCCATCAGATAGCTCTGTCCCGTGTCGGGAACAGCGCGGAAAATGACGGGGAAAAACAAAAAAATCTGCGCTACACAGTTACTCGTATTTTACGAAACTTCGTGTACTTCCAGTTTTGGGGCACGTAAGTGAGCATTATATTTAGGTTTTTCTCTTCATTGGGACAAATTCGTTATTTTATAAAACGCCTCTTTCTATGCACATAAATTTATGCTTATGACTGCGCCTCGCGGTTTCACCCGCGTAAATTTCGATCTTGTGGAAAACAGAAAATCATTCCATTTCATCCCATAGGAACATTTTTTCGGGATAAAAACTATTATATCTGTTAATCTAAGTTACTCTCTGTGTGTGCCAAATTTCATGAAAAACAGTTCAGTAGTTTTTGCGTAAAGGAGTAACAAACAAACAAACAAACAAACATACAAACTTTCGCATTTATAATATTAATAGGATACCTGCGCCTCGCGGTTTTACCCGCGTAAATTTCGATGTCGTGGAAAGTAGAAAATCTTCCCATGGCATCCTATAGGAACATTTTCTCGGGATAAAAACTATCCTGTGTTAATAAGCTACTCTATGTGTGTGCCAAATTTCATGAAAGTCGGTTCAGCTTATTGCGTGAAGGAGTAACAAACATACAAACTTTCGCATTTATAATATTAGTAGGATTATCCAGGGTAGAGCACTAGTCGCAAACGTTACCTAAACAGAAGTAACGAATAATGGAAAACAGCATACCTTTTTCTAAAGTCGGCTACGCGTTTGCAAGCCACCTGGTTTTACGGACGTCTGCGGGCGGCGGTAGTCGCAAACCAGCTGTTTTTTTTTATTTTTATTTTTTTATGGTATAGGAGGGCAAACGAGCAGTCGGAGCCATTTTCATGACTACCGACGCCCACAAACATCCGCATAGAGGCTATACAGATGCGCTGCCCTTCTTTCTCCTCCCACCTCCATGGGCCACCGGCTATTTACACACCGCACGAAACGCGACAGCACAGCTGTCACTTTACGCCGGTGTCGTGTAAGCGAGAGGTACCTCCCCGGTCGTGCCGGCCCAATTCGACTGCATGCAAGCATGCAGTGTGGCACTACCTCTTACTAATTTATTCCCTATTGCATAATAATAAAAAAAAAAGGATGATTTATGTTCAGAGCAGACGAGGTATTTTTGTCCGCTAAAATAGATCGTTTACAACCGTATCGAGTAACGCAAACGAGGGGTTAAAAGTACGCGGTACTTTGTATACCTACATTTTCCGGTCCGCGGACAAAAGTCACTCGTTTGCGCAAGCCTTTAGAAGAAGGCTCGCAGCAACAATCTAATCCATATTCCACGTATTCGATGCCTCAAATTTTGTTGACAAAGTTTTCAATAAATTTGTTCACCGATCACGAGTAACAACTAACAAGACGGGTAGCTTGTCGGAATCATGGGCTTATACGTGGCATCTATTGATGTAACTTTTAAACTTTTACTTTCAAAGGCAGACTTGGTTCGTTACTAAGTCAATATTAACCTAACATTAAAATGAACCAATCAGATAAAGTATATTTTATATTAACAAGTGTCACTTCCATTATCAAGACGAACCATGCAAATGGGCTATCACTGGGAGGTACCTCTCGTTTACACGAGACCGGCGTTAAGCGACAGCTGAGCTGTCGCGTTTCCTGCGGTGTGTGAGTAGCAGGTGGCCCATGATGGTGGGAGGAGAAAGGAGGGCAGCGCATCTGTGTAGCCTCTATGCGGATGTCTATGGGTGTCGGTAGTCATGGAAATGTCTGAAAAATGAATGACGACTGTTCGTTTGGCCCAAAAAAGAGAATCTAACAACACCTACTACCTTAAAATATATACACCTACCTATAATAAACTTAGTTAAAACTAATTTACCTTAAAATCCGTCAAGGCTGTAGCAAGGAACATATAAATTTAAATACTACATGTAGCTATTCAAGCTTTGATTGAAGCATATGATATAATGCTGATTTTTGAGAAATAGAATAAATATTTTCCGTAATTCCTTTCTTATTTATTTATAAACCAAAAAATCATTACCCTCATATAAGCAATTAATATTTCGCGCCAAATATAAAACCATTATTCAATAAAAGCCATCTTGTGTGAAACAGCCACGTGTCAAAGTAAATGAAACTTGAATGGATTCGATCAGTCGATAAGGCACATGTGGTGAGCTGGGAGTCTATCGAGCGATTTTAATGTATTCCTTTGTATCCGGACATGGCTGTCCCATGTGTGGAATGAATCGAGAATGCGCCGACCAGTGCTACGCGATAATGGTAAATTGCCACCATGGCATTGTTGCAGCGATACGCGGCATCACCGCATCATGGCGAAGCTTTGGAAAATTTAATCCTCGTTACGCATATGCAATGGGAATTTAATTACGGGGATGTATTGGCGTGTTTGGATTTCGAAAATAATTGAGATCGGGTACGACGGGATCGGAATTTACGGAGGCCATGGTTCGGATGCAAAACGTAACGCAGTGGAAACGAGTTACGCACGACCGGCTACTAGTTATGTACTCCTCATGTAATATTATGTGCCTCTCATGCCGAGCATGATATCGTTTACTAAGGAGTAAACGAATAAAAAAAAACAAATCATGGTCCATAGGAGGTAAGTAGGGCAACTACGCAATATCCCTTAATAATGAGCAGAATTCTCAGACCATCACAAGGTTCCGAATTCTCGTTTGCCCCCTGTACTATAAAAAATATCAGAGTAGAGAGCCTGCTACTGTTTGTGTTTGTGGTATTCATTGGTGTTATTTTGTATCACAATTCAATGATTCATTCTGACGATAGATGATTGCTTCATATTATGCTATCGCGTGGCGATTTGTCAGTGCGGCCCGTTGTAGTCCAAGAGCCTCCAGCTGCTTCGCCTCCTTATCTATTATATAAACCAACTGAAAACCACCATTATTTTCACAACTCAATAAAACACAACTAAGTATAACAATTATATCGTATAGGGCAATAACCGTTCAACATTTACATACACGATAGTTATTGTTTTTCTCATTTATCGCATTTAATATAACTTGCATGCAATACCGCTCCAATACGGGATGGTTTGTAAAGCGAAGATCAGTCACAGATAGGCTTGCCAACCGTTCCGCTATACGCGGGACGTTCCGCTACTGGAACCCTTTAGATTAGGTACATAGCCAGCGTCCACATACGTCAACTGCACAACCACCAGTGATGCCACCGATAACGCGGCTGGCCGAATGATCCTTACACAGAATACTCATTTAATAATACTAATATTATAAATATGAAAGTTTGTATGTTTGTTTGTTTGTTACTCCTTCACGCAAAAACTGCTGAACCGATTTTCATGAAGTTTGACAAACACAGAGTGTAACTTGGATTAACACAGGATAGTTTTTATTCCGAAAAGATCTTCCTATGGGATGCCATGGGATGACTTTCTATTTTCCACGGGATCGAAATTTACGCGGGTGATACCGCGGAGCGCAGCTAGTAATTTATATTTTTCTTCAATGTTAATTTACTTATGATTCAAAATTGCAAAGATTTTATTGTATTCTAACCAAAATTAGTTGGATCTCGCTTTTTAACCCTTGTCCCGTTATTCCCGCACCTTCCTACTCCGAAGTTGGCAAACCCTCTCACAGAGTAGGTAAGACTAGGGAGCGATATACTAATTAGCTTTTCTATCTGAACGCTATTATGGATCTGTCAGATACAGCTCGAGAACATCGGGACTTTGAACTCGGCTGCTCCGGCAATCACAAAGTTATATCGAAGAATAAGTAAATATGGGGACGGTTTGTTTCGAACTCTCTGGGAGCTCGATAATAAATTAATATTTGCTTGTTTGTTTAATTGTAAAAGATAAAGCAAATGTCAATTTGTTTAGAATTCTATTGAAAAGGTTTTGGATGAAAGTGGTTTAGGCAAGTGATAATTGAAAATATTGCAACATTTTAGGAAGAGTTAGAACCACGCTGTATGCATATGCATGCAGCCGAATTGATTCCCTTGTTATGACTTATTTTCCATTATGAACTGCAATAGTTGCTAGAGCAAGTATTATTATATATTACCTTTCAAGGATTGGTTGAAACCTTAGATGATGTATACTTCTTCTAAGGTTGAAACTCAACCCAATAGAAAGTAAATGTAGCAGGATCAGGTATATACCAGAAACAAGGAACGGGGGTCAGGTAAAGCCATAGAAAGCCTATGGTGATGATATTGACAATAAAGTACACAAGACAAGTAAGAGGTAGTGCCACACTGCATGCTTGCATGCAGTCGAATTGGACCGGCACGTCCGAGATGGTACCTCTCGCTTACACGACACCGGCGTAAAGTGACATCTGCCGCGTTTCGCGCGGTGGTAAATATCCGGTGGCTCATGGAGGTGGGATGACGAAGTAGGGGAGCGCATCTGTGTGGATGTCTATGGGCGTCGGTAGTCATGAAAATGGCTTCGGCTGCTCGTTTGCCCCCTTATACTAGTTTTAAAAAAACTTTAACGAGTTTCCAAAAATTTGTGACAATGTGACCTTAAAATGTTGTGCTTGTACCTACCGTTACTGCATGGATGGAATAGCCTCGAATTGAAACTCGTTCGCTAAACTTCAGCTTGGAGAGTTCAGATCCAGCCTGACCAGGAATCGTCCAATTTGCAATGATTCACGCCTATTTTGGAGGATAATGACGGACTGACTGTAGCAGACCTAGATTATTAAACTGCTGGTGCCTGCGACTTCGTTCGCGTAGCGTAGTAATATTATAAACAAAGTGATTTGTTATTGTTTGCTAGCAGTCTGCCGAAATTCCGATTTCCCGTGGGAATGAGAGATTTTACCGCAGTAAAAAGTCTTCTAGATGTTGACCAGGCTTAGTATCTATACACCATAAAAAGTTTCATTCGACTACGTCCAGTAGTTCCGGAGATTATCCCGGACAAACAGACAAACAAAAAAAATAAAAACAATGAAAACTGTTCTAATACTATTTTAACATCGCCCCTAGTTAGTATCTAAATAATATATTCAATGTTTATTCAATGTTCAAACACGAATTTTACTGTTTTATTATTTGTATAATATCCTTAACGTTGTTTTTTGTCTTTTCCTAATTCTAAACAGATGGTGCTGAGTGGCCGCCTACCTCTATTGATCACAGTACCATTATTAGTTTGCCTTTATAATATTAATGTAGGTACATAATAATGTATTTGTGATGTTGATAATAATTGTTATTGTTACCAACACCAATAAAAATCTTTATTTCTTGCTTTCAAACATTTTCAAGTACCTAATAATTATTAATAATTAAATAGAATGAATAAATGTACAGTATCTGTTTTATAGAATACTAGCTGTTACCCGCGGCGTCACTCACGTGGTTTTTCGCGATAAAAAGGAGCATATTTCAATCCTTCAACTACCTCCACACTAAACCTCACATCGATCCGTTGATCCGATTTGATGTGAAAGAAGGACAAACAAACAAACAATCAAACACACCTTCCATTTATAATTATAAACTACTGAACATATTTTAATATAGATTTAAACATCGTTTACATTATTCAAGAATAAACCTCAGTCCATGATTAGATATTACACGTACGGTCAAAAGCATGTCTTATTTACTTTAACCAACTCCACGAACTGCGCTCAGTTCCCACATTCGGATAAACATAATATAAAGGTATGCGCATACTGGGCCTGCGCACGGTTATGTTAATTCACCTTGTATTGCAGGATAATTTGCGACAATAATCTGTAACATGTGGCAATTGAGTGACTGGTAATTGCATTTTTTTGTCGTGTGCCGTAATCGTTGTTTGATTGGTACGTTTTCCTTCCTCAGTTAATACGTTAAATATATAAATTGCCTGTCAAGTAGGGTACATAAGATGAATCACTCAACGACACAGCAACTATTTGCCAGTCATTCGGTTGCTGGAACACTCAGAAAATCTGTTTTCTATAATATAATATATCTATAAAAAAGTAAGAAAGATTTATTCGGTTAGGGCACTTTTAATAGCTTAAGACGTCAGGACATCTGTCACCTCAGTCCTCCCGTGACCATAATTGCTGTAAAGCTTCTGAAATGTCGGGATTATAAGATACTTAAATAAACCACAATAAAATCCGTTAATATAGTTTTATTATTTGTTTTCTGTGTTACAATAATAAGACAATTACATGCTCTGTTGGAGACCTTACCTTACAATTTTCGTCAAGAATTTGCGGATCGCCCCAGTATGTCGCGACCCTAACATTCTGTCCATTGTCGCTCTCCGGGCGGACATTATTCCCACTGACAGAAAGAAATGTGGCACATCTTCTCCGGCGTATTGTTTTTACAGAGCATTGTCACGGCACGCGAGGAATGTCCATTTGAACTTGCCTCACTTAGCCGACTTTCGTTTGAAGTTGAGTGTGTTTGACCACAGGCAGCATTCGCGCTTATACCTACGATAATGGGTAATAGTAACTTGCTTAGTACTTCGAAAATTAGATATCTCTAATCTATCTATATTTTTACTTTTATTTTTATTTTTACTTTTATGTCTCATCATATCATGAGGCCCGCTGAGTTTGTTTCGCCGGTTCTTCTCAGGACAGGGCTAGGGCTTGAACCAGTGGTAAATTTAATTGTTGACGTTCAAAAAGTAATTTCTATAATTTTATTTTGAATAAAAACTTTTTCATTTCATTTACATTTCATATCAGGGTTAGAGAGATATTAGAGATATAACTCACTCTCTCTCTCTTACATCTATATGATATTATTATTATATAACTTGACATCATCCTTTTTAACATTGAAATTCGAAAATAAATTTATTTTCTCTTATTTTTTGTCTTATTGTTTACTAGAATTTGGCAATTCAGATTAGGTACTCTACTATCCAAACATATAATAAAATGGTAAAATTCGTGTGTCTGTACATTGAATATATTTAAGAAAAACTAATTAGGGGCGATGTTAAAATAGTAATAGAACACTTTTCAATGTTGTTTTAATTTTTTTGTCTGTCTGTTTGTCCAGGCTAATCTCCAAAACTACTGGACGCATTGGAATGAAACTTTTTGTTGTGTATACTAAAGCCTGGTCAACATCAAAAATACTTCTTACTGCGGTAAAATCGCATTCCTACGGGAAATCGATATTTCGGCACACTGCAAGCAAACAATAACAAATCTCTTTGACTATAATATAACTATGCTACGCGAACGAAGTCGCAGGCACCGACTATCTGGAATATATTACTTAAGAAAAATTACGTTTTTTTTCTTTGGTGGTTACAGTTATTATAATTTTTGGCGGTTATAATCTACTTCGAAAATCGTACACATATAGACAGTCCAACAAACAAAAGTGAAATTTGTATGTTACCTACATGTTTCTTATTCTTTGATGCAAATCTACTAAATGGATTTGGTTGAACGTTAGCACAAATATGGTATATATGTATACAGTACAATAATATATATTTTCTAAGTATATCAATAATTCCATAAGGAAACTCTTCAAGTGGAACCGCGGGTCACAGGTAGTATACAACGTTACGAAATCATTGTAGAATCGTACGTATTTTAAACGGACAGTCAAACGGCTTATCCAAATGTGTCAATCATTGTTACTGCGGCGTCAGGGACTGATTTTGTGTTTGCTCACTCAATTGCACAGACTACACAGACTGCTCAATCGCCAATCGCCATCCTGAGGACAAAAGGGTAGGGCTTGTCAACTGTGCTGTTTTGTTTAATATCCGATCGATTTTATTTGTTCAACGATTATGATATGTTTTTGACTGCCTAGTGGTAAGCGTGTTCAACCACAGACGTGTCCCGGGTTCGAATCCCGGGTCGGACCAAAAATTGTTATTGAGATTTTTCAATTTCTAATAACAGTCCGGAGTCAGGAAGTTGGCGGTGGTACACCCCCGTGCCTCGGAGAGCACGTTAAGCCGTAGGTCATGCGCCTTTCTCACCGGTCGTGTCGGATTGCCGTTCCATCGGAATATGAGAATGAGGGAATAGAGAGTGCACTTGTGTTTGCGCGGTCCTGGTCCATGTCCTGTGCAAATGGCTCGTCTATATAGACCGTAGCCGAAAGCGGCTAGGACGACATTATCATTATTATTATGATATGTTTAATAGGAAGGGGGTATAATGTAACTGCGATACATCCGAGTTGGGCAGACACGTCTGCGGAGATAACGCCTTGATACGGCCGTGAACTGACAGCTGTGCTGTTAAGTTTCTGGTTGGTCTTTCGGTAGTCCATTTGAGAAGAGGGAAGCATGTCAATGGAGGTCCGTATAGTAATTAAAACGGCCTAGACCCTCCACTCTTACTCACCGCTGCTACTCCTGCGTCGCCAGGATCCACAGCGGCAACCACAACGACCTTTGATCTCAGGGAGCCCGAGGGAAAGGCTAAAAACTATCTTGGGACCCGCAACGAATTTAATCAGAAGAAATAAAAGGAGGAGTAGGAAGACAGTAAAATTTCCCTCCCTATTTAAAGCGGGACACAATACAAGATTGCAGTGACATACGAGCCAAGAAAAGAGAGTCCAACTAGGTGAAGCCCAACTGTTAATTGTTATGCACAACGGAAATGTTAAATTCTAATAAATATGACTGAATAATTTTAATTTGTTGTCTTTTAAGATGTTAGGATTGAGCTAAAGTTGTATTTTGCCAGGAATAGCTATGACACAATATCCGTATAGTAATTATACGGATCTATATGAACGTCGGTAGTCGTTAAAAGGCTAGACATATATCACTCATAAGCAATAATAAAATCGCCTAAAGCTGTGACCAAACATTTAAGGAGGTATTTCTTTTTAATTTTCTTTCTACAGCAGGAGGTACTTTCCTACTACTCTCCTAGGCTACTCTCCTTCATCTCTTCGGTCGATTTATCAAACCACAGAAGCGCGAAAGCGTAGCTATCTCGTCACAATTTTTTGTTTAGGAGTCAATATAAAACGTAAAAAACTGAAATAAAAACAAACCAAACATATTGATTTCAGTCGAGTTCTTTGTGAGTCCGTAGAAAGAAAAATATATTTGTTCTTATTAATAATGTACAGTATTTTTAAGGCTTGCTTTGTGGAAGTAAGTAATTTCTGAAAGACCCTTTATGATCGAGGCCTTATGAGTGCCTTTGTTGCCCCTCATCTACACACGTTAATACCCTAGCACGGTAATATAAAGGACATATTTTATCCCCTCGCATCTATAATGCACGTAGACTTAATTAAAATCGAGTTATACACAAATTAACGTATTTGACGCAACACATTTCGATAGAAAATCGTTTGAGTCGTGCAGCAGATGTGCTTACACCTGTCTTATTACGTGTTGGGAAACCGGTAATTTAATTAGCGCAATTAAATCGGTAACATTATCGAATGTTCACAACCGGTATTTTTGTGATTAATTAAAAACTTATCTTATCAACACCATCTGGTTTTTACACATGGTACGAATTGATAAATTGCACCAAATCTTGTGGGCAGTGGGTTGTGACATTGAAAACGCTGTGAAATTGTAACTATTATGTATACGTGATTTTTCAAGGTTTTAAGGTTGGGACATTTCTACTTTGACGGGATTTTACTTTTTATTTTTTTATGTCACACGTAAAATACATTTATTCTGTAATGAGTGTGTCTTGAGAATCCGATTAATTTTGCAATTGAAACAAAATATTGAATTCAACAATTGAAATTATAACTTGTTCTCAAATAGATTTTAAACGTCACTGTTATCACGTATATTTTTTTACAATCTTAGAAAATTAAAAAAATGGGTTGGTTGAACTTAAAAATACAAATCACTTATTTAGCTTAGCGTCAGAGTTCTAACTCCATACTTTACCGTGAACTTAACCCTCTACTTAAAATGGTAATATTGAGGATATATTAGATTTTGATTTTCCTGTGAGCCAAATGGCGAAGACTCCTATAATTACATACCTATTCTATATATACTATAGGTTTATATCGTATATATAAAATTCTCGTATCACAATGTTAGTTAGCATGCTCCTCCAAAACGGCCAGACCGATTCTCATTAAATTTTGCGTGCATATCGGGTAGGAATCGGCCAAAATCCATTTTTCATCTCGATATTTCCACCTGATATATATCCAATACACATAAGTGTACATAGGACTCATCACTAACACACATCACCACATATCATTTTAGTAAGAGATAGAAGTAGTACAACCTCACACTGCGGCCATATTATATAAGTGGTTTAAATCACAGAACCGGTAGCACTGATCGAAAATGTGCATATCAAATTAGAAAAATATATACTTAATATACTCGATAGATATTGATATTTATTTATCAAAAATACGTTTTGCACCTTGAGTCTGACGAAACCGCAAAACTGAGCACCTGTTCCAAATATATACATTATTTAGTTTAATTATTCTAGAAATGACCATGAGAATTAATTAAAGTGTTGGGTGATCATTTTTTTTTATAAGGGGGAACACGAGCAGTCGGAGCCATTATCATAACTACCTACACCTAAAGACATCCACAAAGAGACTATACAGATGCGTTGCCCTCAATCCTCCTCCCTCCTACATGGGCCACCGGCTACTTACACACCGCACGAAACACAACAAGCCGACGTCGTGTAAGCGAGAGGTACCTCCCCGCCCGTGCCGGCCCACTTCGGCTGCATGCAGCGTGGCACTACCTCTTACTAAAAAGATATAAACTTACCAAAACAAAGTCACACGATTCAGTGTAGAAAAAAAACCCTGTAAACTTGACGAAGAGATCGTGTTTACAAACGAGTCAGAGATTCTGTATATCCGTATAATCCGGCTAAAGGCCGAGGGCTTGACCCGGTTGTACGTAGTACTACGCGCCCGTGACGTCATCGACGCTGACTTGAGCTAATTGATCATTAATTCATTGTCATTGAAGGGATAGGCTCCGCTATCGTTAAGTTAATAGATATAGTAAGACGTTTCGGCTTTACTTTTGAAATTGAGTCTAGATTTTTTTCACGAACGGGGGAGGAGGAAAGAGGGCAACGCATCTGTATAAACTGTGCGGATGTGTATGGGTGTTGGTAGTCAAGTCACTGCTCATTAACAGACCTTTTAGTCCGGTCAATATAGACATTTGAAATAACAAAAATTCCCGGAAAGCCAAATTTTGATGGAGACCTATAGTTTCCCACTACAAATCAAGTTTCAAAAGGCCCTGTCGATCCTGTGTGTGCTTAAAAAGTTATTCGAGGTCAAAGGTCAAAATTTGAGGTTTTTGAATTTTTCTTGAAAACCGAAAATTTTAAAAGAGACACAAATAGGTATTTATACTTGTATTAAGTGCCTAATATGTATATACGTGGCTTACACGTGCATATCATGTATAATATGACTCTTAGAATCGCGATATCTCAGGAATGGTAACTGTTAGGAAAAAATCATTGATACCATTTTTGTAGATAATTTTAAGATCTACAACTTTGCTTTGAAGTTTTTTTCGATAAAACTTACCGTTTTCAAGCAAAATCTAAAAAACCTCAAATTTTGACCTTTGACCTCGAATAACTTTTTAAGCACACATAGGATCGAAGGGGACTTTTAAAACTTGATTTGTAATGGTAAACTATAGGTCTCCACCAATATTTGGCTTTCCGGGAATTTTTGTTATTTTACCACTTTTTTATGTCTAAATTGACCGGACTATTTTTTTTATAAAAAAAGATGCATGCAAGATGCATCAGTATAAAATGTTATAATGGCAAATTACTAGAAGCACATAAGTCCTCCCACATTAAGGAACCACAAGTAATAGCAGCTCTTCATTGTTCGATAAGTTTGTAAAAGGCACTTCGGGAAACTTCCTCGCTCCCTATTGCGCTGCAGCCCGTCGTCTCTTGCGGGGTATGATGGTGTAAGTACATAAGATGTCATATTAATATTAGGTACTAGCTTCGGCGATTCGCTTGATAAAAGCGCGAGATATTAAATGAAACCACATATTTAGTGTATCATTTCCAGGCTACTATATATAAATGATACACTAAATATGTGGTTTAATTTAATGCCTCTCGCTTTTATCAACCTTGTATAAAGTTCTAGAGCACCTCTGCTGCCTAAAGTCCGCCAAATAAATAATCACGATCATAGGAGCGGCGACGTGTTTAAAACAGTCCTGAATTAAATAGCCGCGCCATTTGCTAGTGTTGTATTTTGAAGTGAGGAAGAAGGAGGAACAAACGCATCTGTATGACCTCTATGCGGATGTTAATGGGCGTCGAAAGACATGAGAATGACTCCGACTACACGTTTGTCTTATGCTGTAAAAAAATAATGCATACTTACCATTACTTTATAATATTTTTTTATAATTTTGCGTCACATGACTTTACGCTAGTATTTCAAATTATAATAAAACAACTTTAAAGATGCTGTAAAATTTCTGAATCGTGAACAATGGTAAAATAAACGGCTTAAAAATCCATTTTTTTATTCTAATGTTTGTCTTAATTCATCGAAACAAAATATAGTCTATATTTTAAGTTACGTATCTTTGCGAAATATCAACAAAATCGGTCCAATAGTTTCAGAGATTCAGGCAAACATCGTGCCACGATATTTTGCATATTAAGATTAAATTCCGATATTGAATAATGTCATGCCATCACCTGCGTTGAAACCAGATACTACCAATAACATCCAGATAGGAATTGCACAATCCGTTCTTAGCTGTCTGAGGGACGGCGACTAAGCAATTACGCAATTCCATTCCTGCAAAATGGCAGATATTAAAAATACACAGAATAAAATTTTAAAAATAGAAGCGATCTCTCGGAATAAAAGAAAATGGTTACCTTATGGCTACAAGGGAGATTACTTGAAAGAGATTCTACGATGAAGTTGTTTTAGAATAAATTACAAATAGTAACAAGACAAGATCGCCGCTAAGCGGATTATTTAAATCGTCTACGGTAAGGACGTTAAAAAAACCTTTATCTACACTAATGTTGTAACATTCTACTTATGTTTCCAATACTTGACTTATAATGACTACTGTTATAGCTCAGACAACAAAAAACTCAATTTGACATTATGTTATATTATCCAAATCGATATCGTAAAATCTCATTATAACACTGTGTGAGAGCGAGAGGGAGAGAAAAATGGTGAGAGAGACGTATGTCAAAATCCTTAACAGCGCGCGCTCGCTCCTGATTGGCCCAGAGCGCTGCAGCTGCGCTCTCATTGGTTCAATGCCAGCTTGCGAAGAATTTGCGAGAAAGAGACAAAGCTCTACAAAAAAATGAAAGCAAAAATGTACGTCACAGATAACGAATAATCTACTGTTTAGTAGAAATTTAAAAGTAAAGTCATGTGATTTTTTCACATTATATTTCAACATTGAAGCTAGTATTTTAACATTGAATTATAAAAAGTATATTTTTACGCGCCGCAATTTTTGCAATCAAATTAAAGTATTTAATAAAAATATTTATTTTCAAAAACATTTTAAATTGTCGGTCAAGCAGTCGTCGCCACGTCGGTCGGTCAAACAGTCGTCGCCTTGTCGGTCAAGCAGTCGTCGCCTCGTCGGTAAAGCAGTCGTCGGTCGGACAATACACGTACCTACTTACGCGTGAATTTCATGTTTCGCAATGTTTGATTAATTGATTAATTGCATTAGTGAAGATAAATTAGTGTATGCAACTGCATATAACACGGGTATTAAAACACTCGTTAGGTACTATTTTGAAACTCGCTAAAGCTCGTTTCAAAAAGTCAAACTCGTGTTTTAATACCCTTCTTTATATGACAGTTGCATAAACTACTATTTTTTAACGTCCTTAGTCTACACAATATTACTAAGTAGGATAAAAAAATCTTAGTTAAAGATACAACACTTTTTCTATTATATTTTATATAGAAGCTTTCCACTTCTAGTCAAATTTAGTCAGCTCTACTACATACGATATTTGTTAACTAAGTTCAGCAATTTTCAATTTCAAATATTTTTCAATAAATTGAGAGAGAAGAAAAATAGAAAAATTATTTAATACTTTCGCCAATAATCCATAATCTTTTTTTTAAAGAAACTGTTAATTTGTTTTGAATATGCGCCAAAAATTAAAAAGTTTCGCACAAACTGTTCTCAAATTTCGGAACAATATACCTTTCAAGTTTTATTTTAATATAATGTCATCGGATTCAATATTGCGATTTCGCCTTTAAATGTTTTTTTTTATATTAATATTTAGAATTTTTGTATTAGTGAAATTGGCACAAAAATTTTGTGCTCTAATTTCGAAACAACATTCATATGAAGCTTCTAAATTAGTCTGTGTGAAGTTTTATTTTAATACATTTTCACCAGATTCAATATTGCGATATTGCCTTTAAAAGGCACTTTATTATGAGCGAAATTGACAAAATGTCAAAATATCAATTAGCGATCCGGCCAAGCAATTATACAGCGAAAGCACTGCCGATATACAATATTGGACGAGGAGTTGCATCGCGCGCGGTGCAGCGATCGATACCCTCTCCCTCCCCACTGCCAGCCGCGTCCCACCCCACTCGCAGAAACGAATAAAACTTGCCGATATTACTGTGACGCTGTTTTTACTGTCTCGTTAATTTTATCTAGAAACTACTTCAATGATAGTATTTTTTTTTAATTTTCCATACTCGATTCTATTTCAGTGCTTGGCAGTACTATTTTTTTAACTGTTAACCCTCGATTCTAGTTACAGAGCTTTAAAGATAGTCTAAATAACGAAGTTTTGATTAGCCGAAATTAATTAAAGGTTTAAGAGAATTCAACGAAACTTTTCTTGGATGAAGGAGTGTAAAAATTCTTGGGTCTTTCCATTAATCGTTTTACAGACTTTTGAATAAAACACAAAATGTTATGCGTGCCATGCGATGTTATCAAATTACTGGTCCGGTAAAATTTAATTTCTAATATTTAAAGTGTAAAAAATGTTTGACTCGATAGAAGAAGAAGATGCGATAATGAAAATAGTTTTAAAATAAAAACCTCAAGGACAAAATTAAAAAAAACACCGCATACAGTTGTAAATATAATTTATGAATAGTTAACAAACCATAATTCATAACATAATTAGATATAAATTGTTCGTTTTTTTTTTATTTTATTCCTAATTATAATAACATTTGAATAAAATTCAATTAAATATATTTCATATCGCGTACATTTTCTTAGCAGTCACTGGGTGTAAAGCACTTGAGCATTTGTGGGGGAAATTTTATAATAACTTACAAAGTATATGGCCGGAACGATGGCTTGGATGATAAATATAAAACCTCTGCAAGCCATTTTTATAGATACCTATTCTCTATAGATTAGGTATACTAGCTTTAGTAAAAACTAACATACTATAAAATGAAATATGATATAACTTCTTACTATCACCAATTCAACATTGGTAAATTAATATAAATCATTTTGTTTGTGATCACGTACGCAAAAAGTATATGTTCATTTGCACAAAAATAGGCGAAATCTAATGTACTTATAACTATTTATTGTAAAATCAAAAAGACATCTCATATTATTATTTTCATTTCCTACATGACTGTCAAAATTAAGCCATCTTAACACTTTCAAATCGATAAACTTATTACATACATGCTCAACTGATGCACACACAAATATCACTCAACATCGCTAATACTGTCTAAGGAATAGCCCCCAGCCTAAAATAAAATACGCCGAAGAGGTGCTTTAGACGTCTACGGGCTCGGATAGTGACGTCACAATAGGGTAGATCCCTCCCGAATACCTCGCAAACTGTTCTCATTCAAAACGCGTTTCTATTTAATCCAAATCAGTAATGGATTTCTCGTGTTCAAGAGAATATTAGACATTAGAAAACGACGGTAATGTCACGGCCATTTTAGTTTTACACTAATATGGCTGCTGTGGTGTAAGAGGTAGTGCCACGCTGCATTGCAGCCGAATTGGGCCGTGGAGGTACCTCTCGCTTACACGATACTGCTGTAAAGTGACGGTCGCGGTTCGTGCGATATGTACTGAAGTATCCGGTGACCTATGGTGGAGAGAAAGAATTTATTTATTATTAATTTTACGCAACTATATAACCTTTGTGCGAATGCATAAAATGGCTCTGACTGCTCGTTTGCCTAAACTATAAAAAATAAGAAACTGAAACGTCTGGAATAGGAAATACCTAAAGATCAATCAAATTTTAGCATTCACTTTATATTTCGCTCAAAACTTTTATGCAAGTAACTAAACTAGCTTGTAGTTTAAAAAGTATAAAGGTCAAACGAATTGGCAAAAACTCGTGTACACAGAGCAGCGGGCTCGTACCATCTCTGTTTATTTGACGCGCCTTTTCTCTTCCACGCCGCCAGCCTCATTACGCTGAGAATTCGCTCTAATTAAAAACCCACTTATTAATTTCTTTCCCGTACCCTGTGCCTTTTCGACGGCCTTTAAACCACTCTGGCGGGGTTGGATTTCGTTACTTCACGTGAACTTGTAGAATACTTCGTGGCTTAGGGAAAACGCGGAAAACTGCTTTGACAAACTTTTTATTGCCCAACAGGAAAATATAAGTTAACTTGTTTTTTGTTTGCACATTATTGTTGGATGTTTGAAAACGTATTAGGTACCGTTAGGATCAGACCATGAGAATATATTGGCAGTAGCTGTATTTCCCATAACGGTTTAAATCTCGTCAGCGTTTTGGTGATCTTCGGTTCGGAGCTTCGGTTTTAGTTTAACTTGGTTGAATGAAGTATTAGTATAGCCATAAGTTCTGTTATAAAGAAAAAAAAATTGATAGCAAATAACATTTACAGTGTGTTAGTAAACTAACCAATATAACACAATTAAAAATAATAAAAGCCTTATTCGAAGTGGTCTCCATTGGCTGCAATACAGTCCTTTAAACGTTGAGGCCAGTTATCAATAGAAGCAAGCACTGTTTCCATGAAATTCTTTACTGCAAATCGTATGAATTGTTTTAGAGACTTCAAATTATCATGGCGTTTTGGGCAAGCTGTACTCTCTAAAGCTGACCATAACCCATAATCCAGCAGATTAGAATCGCGACTAGATGACGGCCAATCTTCAGCTGTGATGGAGTCCAAATCGTTCGCTTCCAACCAAGACTGCATGGACAGAGCTTTATGACCCCGCGCTTAGTCTTGCTGGAAAGACCATACTTGGTTATTGAACATTGTGTTAATCTTCTCACGAATGATATCTTGATACACTTGTGCCGATATTTTGATATCTTTATACACAAAAATATGGCTCAGTCCCTCCTTCATAGCTAACAAAACACCTCACCAAACCATCACTGAAGTCGGATAATGCCCACGTTGCACATTGTTTGGAAACTTCCTTAGAGCTTCCTTATATGTAATTAATACATAATTAAAATTTAGTATCAATGTAACGATTCAAATAAATATTACATAACACACAGACGAAATAACTTCACTTCTTTGCTTAGTTTGATGTGATAACGTCATATCAATCATAAAAGCATGACTCATTGTCACGTTATTGCAAGGGAGAGCACGGGTAAAGCGATAGAGAGATATATCTATCACTCTTCCACTCCTGCGAATGCGTCCGATATATTATGTTGTCTTAACTCTTAAGACGTTATAACGTAAAATTGTCGACCCTCAATCTTTACAGCTAAACCAGCTCGAAATAGAAGTAAAGTCACGTGCACAGCGTAGTGAACATTTCACCAAGCGTCCCTATTGCAACAAGAATGCGAGGCAGCCGTTTTTGTCTGCCGACCGCCCTGGTCCGTGTTCTCCCCCAACAATACCCACATTTTTCAAGTTTATGGAGTAAATGAATGTCTAACAGGGGTTTTTTATCCACCTGAGCAATGGTTAAGTTTATATTATGTTCATGTGTATTAAGCATGTGTTATATACTAGTTTCCGCCCGCAGATTCGCCCGCGTTGATTTCGGACTTAAAAAAATAAGTTATTATATATAATATAAACCTTCCTCTTGAATCACTCTATCTATTAAAAAAACCCCCATCAAAATCTGTAGCGTAATTTAATTTTAAAGCATAAAACACACAGACAGTGCAAAGCGACTTTGTTTTATATTATGTAATGATTATAAGCGTGTGTTTACAATTATATTTATAACTAGCTGCGCCCCGCGGTTTCACCCGCGTAACTTTCGATCCCGTGGGAATATCGGGATGAAAAATAGATGTTGGCCGATTCTCAGACCTACTCAATATGCGTACAAAATTTCATGAGAATCGGTCAAGCCATTTCGGAGGAGTATGGCAACGAAAACTGTGACACGAGAATTTTATATATTAGATTTATCCGTGTAATGGATTGACCGATTTTAGCTTGAGGGGTGTTCTGTTTAGATAGTTGATTCGGTTTGTTTGTGTGAGTGACACAAGGGTAATTAATATAATTATAACAACACTAGCTGTGCTCCGGTTTTACCCGCGTAAAGGGTTTTCTTCTGTACGGGATAAGAAATAATTTCTCTCTTGATCCAGATAGTAGTAACTGTGGCAAATTTCATCCAATCTACTCCGTGCTTTGATCGCAATTTTATGTATATGTTTTTTTTAAATTGTGTCTCTTATTTTTATAGAATAATTTCTGGAAAGAACGTTCTTTCACTTATATTCAGTTCCGGAACCAGGTGTGAGCTTAGTGGGGCTACAGCCCCGGGCCTCGTATGGACCCCGATCATTTTTGTACCCATAAAAGGGCCCGAATTCAACTCCAGGTCAAGCCGCGGGCTCCGGCAGATCTTACCGCCGCTGCTGATAGATATTCCGACTATAGGACATGACTTAGGTTCCATTTCGTGTGTGCGCGCTAGTAGAATACAGAATACACTTGAACAAGGCGAATTATTTATTTTCGGTCAACTTCAAAAAGGTCTCCAACATTCATTCAGTTTTGCAAAACATCGTCGTTTTAGACATTGGTTTTTTATGTTACTTTTTTATTTGAATAGGATATGCGG
This sequence comes from Calycopis cecrops, assembly GCA_001625245.1. Taxonomy (NCBI): domain Eukaryota; kingdom Metazoa; phylum Arthropoda; class Insecta; order Lepidoptera; family Lycaenidae; genus Calycopis; species Calycopis cecrops. Next base: position 117,501 of record LUGF01058999.1, on the reverse strand, counting down.
GAATGGGTTCCGTGAAGTCTAGTATTTTTGACGATACTGTACGTACTTACAGTTAATTTCATACTCAGCATTATAAACAATTTCATATTGGGATGCATCCCTCCCATCTCGTACCGTACACCCATAAAGTTTTTAATTTGATAGGTCATCCTCCCGTTGGTATGGAATTATGATTTGTGATTCGCACTTAACCGGTTTTTATATTACGGCAAACGAGCAGTTGGAACCACTTCCACGACTATCGACGTCCATAGACAGAGTTTATGCAGATGCGCTCCATGAAACGCGACCAAATTATTCACTTCTCTGCAAGATCCTCTCCTGGTCTTCTTACGGTCGGTATAACCGCATCTAGGCCCCATCATTCTTTCTTTCCACCCATGATAAAAAGTTATAGGTCAAATAAAATCAAATGTGAATGGCCTATGACTGCAACCCATGATTTCCAATACACCATACCCGTTCCCATAAGTAGGCTGTCATTAGACAATCAATATTTAGTAAAGTCATGTGTATTTAACTGGTCCCATTAGAAACGGTTAGGTAGCGGATCCGTGCGAGAGGTTCCGTACTTTAGGACATTATATTTATTTACAGGAGATCGATATCACTTTTTTATGGTATATGGGGACAAACGAACAGTCGGACCCAATTTCTTGTCAACCGACGCCCATAGACATCCGCATATGCGCAGATGCGTTGCCCTCCTTCCTCCTCCCCCTCTATGGGCCAGATTGATATCACTTTAACGTTCGTTTTCAATATTCTATCTATAGATTGATTTAGCTACTGTAGATAGAATTTCGACATAAGTTCCATACAAAATAATGTGAAAATTCTATTCTAAAACGAACGCATAATTTGTACATCTGCATTATGTGGGTTACATAGATATTATCATACTATATAGTCCACATTTTTTTTTTAAATTGTATTTATTAACGCTTAAAAATAAAAATACAATCATTCATCGAGGGAGCAGATAATAATGTCTATATATTAAGCGTACAGACAGACCTGTTACGTTCTTATATCACTGTGATTACTCTATTTGTTATAAGTTATAACAAAACTGCTCGATGTGTAAGAAGATTATATCCTGGGGTAGGGAATGGGGTACCTTTTGTCTCGGACGATATTGTTGAGGGTGAAATGCGAGAGGTCTCGAATTTATAAATGGAGTAGGTACATGATTTGATCGTAATAACACTTTTATATAAATGTTTTATTATTTTATTGAATTACTAGCTGTGCACGTGGCCGCGTGGCTCCGCCTGCATGGAATTCAGTTTATATACATACTGACATCATTTTTTTATATTTTATATAAAAAAAAAATTGGCGACAGCGAAGGCGGCGATAAAAATCTTTCTATGCTCAAAAAAAAAACCTAAATTTTATGTGAAGACCATCACATTATATTAACGAAACTGCATCTAAATCAATTTTAAGCCGTTTCTGAGATTAGCGTGCACAAACAAACAGCGATCAGTTACAATTTTATTAAATGTATAGATTAGTGTATATGTTAGGCCCAAAGACCGAAAACGCTCAGTGAGCGGAAAAAACGGCCACAACGCGTTCTGGCTATTTTCAAATGCGCAGATGCGTTTAGGCTGCTATTTAACGCTCGCAACGCGTTCTGGTAATTGTCGAACGGCCACAACGCGTTTTGTGATTCGTCAAACGCTCAGAACTCGATCCTAATGTTTGGATCCTAATGTTTGAGTTCAATTATGTGCCACTCTCTACCTGCGTACAATAAGATTCATTTTGTACTTTTAAAACAAAAGATGAATTTTGAGTATTACATAAGTTATTTAGAGGTACGAAATATACTTAAATTTATGATCTTTTCAGTTAATTTTGAACAATTGAATCCTGTACGACTACAATTAAATACCAAAGACGTATTTTTTCAAAGTTTTTATTGTATCAGAACGTTACTTATTTTTACAAATACTGCTTGAGTGATATTTCGAATTACATTTTACATTCAAATTGCAACATGTGCATTTCTTATCAGTACAATATCGTTTACACTAAACAATAAACAAAACCTTGTTTGCTTCCTGAATATAGAGTCGAAGCTGATCGTAAGGAAATAGTTTTTTCTGCGGATACCTCACTTTCTTTAACAAAGTTACTGTCAGCGATTGTAAATTCATTGCGAGTATAAAGACGTTCGAGAGTACCGTTTTTTGTACCTAATTTTTAAAGACCGGAGAAGTGACAACTGCTAGAACGTTTCTGGGAGCTAATCTTCCGCGATCAACATCGGGCACTCTTACAACAACACTGGTTCCGGTTTCAGCTGGTGGAAATTTTGAATTGGACAATGCTACCACTTTCTCATCAAAATGTAATTCGAAATGTCATTCAAACAGTATTTGTAAAAATAAGTAATGTTGTGATACAATAAAAAGTATGAAAAAATACGTCCTTTGTATTTAATTGTAGTCGTACAGGATTCAATTGTTCAAAATTAAATGAAAAGATCATAAATTTAAGTATATTTCGTACCTCTAAATAACTTATGTGTGTAGAACAATAATCAAAATTCGTCTTTTGTTTTAAAAGTACAAAATGAATTTTAATGTACGCAGGTAGAGAGTGGCACATAATAGGACACAAACATTAGGTTCGCGTTCTGAGCGTTTGACGAATGACAAAACGCGTTCTGTCCGTTCGACAATTACCAGAACGCGTTGCGAGCGTTAAATAGCATCCAAAACGCGTTCTGTGCATTTGAAAACAGCCAGAACGCGTTGTGACCGTTTTTTCCGCCCACTGAGCGTTTTCGGTCTTTGGGCCTAACATATATACTGAACAATACTGTACTGTCTATATACTAATTTGGATGCGAATAACAAGATTTTTAGTAAGAGGTAGTGCCTCACATGTAGCCGAATTGTGCAGTCACGATCGGGGAGGTACCGCTTCCATACGAAATACCGGCGTAAAATAAAAGCTGTTGTCGCTAAGTAATCTAGTAGTTCTTTCGTGAAAGAATAAACTGATTTGTATGTCCTTGTAAACTATTGCATTAATCACTATATTATGTATAAAATTCTCGTGTACAATGTTAGTTTACCATACACCTCCGAATCGTCTAGAATCTAGATTGATTCTCATAAAATTTTGTGCTATTGCTATTGGGTAGGTCTGAGAACTAACCGTCCAACATTTATTTTTATCTCGATATTTCCACGGAATCGAATCTCATATTCAAATGTATTGTTTGTGCCCATTTTGTGCCCTATACGTATGTGTAGGTACATATATTCATTTCCAATAATAATGACCATAAATTTCAATTTTTATCACTGCGGGACCCTAAAATGAGATATATTAGAATGTGTCACTTCACACGTGCAGCGATCGTGCGTCCGAACTTTTTATGAACTTACCTAGAGCGATGGTGGTCTCACAAAACCTTCCTTGGGGATTCAACTATATTTAAATCTATACAATTATAGTCCACTAAAAGTGGCATCAATAAATCCTTCTCCCCCCCTATGAGCCACCGGAAACTTATAAACCGTACGATACGGTATCAAGGGAGAGAGCCGTACAATCTCGGACGTGCCGGTCCAAAGCGACATCGCACTACCTCTTACTAAAAAGTATTTATTGTAATTTGATTGTTGTTGTAGTATTATGAAGTTGAAGATACATCTTTATATTTTCCGTAAGAAGACTTTACTTTCCCGGACTTACCCCATATTTTTTTAATTCTTTCATGTGTATCAGCTGCCCATATATAGTATTAAGATCAGTAGTTTGCGTTTAAATTTGACAGCAAGCAATATTTTAGAACGAGCACGTTTAAAGCTGCACGTGCTTCGCTTGCTACCTTATACGTGTTATTTTTAGAGATGCATCCAGGATGACTTTGATTTACGGACCGCAGCGCATACGTACTCAACTAAGCCAGTACTTAATACTCAGGTATCTCGATTTCCGTTGTTATCTTTTTCTAATAGAAGATTAAATTATCTATTGAAGATTAATCATTAAATTGCCTGATGACTTACAAATTAGAAACAGAAATACATATCATATTGCTCTTGCGGAAGATTTTATATTTATGTTGTTATGTTGGTTGCTTATTTTTACACAGAAATGAACATCCGATCATTGTCCTTATATCCATATATACTATATGTGGTCTACTCCTCTAGCATCACACATATAAACCCATTCTGTCAGTATTGATAATGATATATGTAATGAAATCTAATTAATATATTTTACACAAAATAGAATACTTATAAATATCTTATATCACATCTAAGTAATAAATTACCAACGGCGAAACAAACTCAACGAAACTTCAATTTGAAATTGTGTTTACAATATGATGTACAATAATTATTAAGCAGTAGTAACTTGGAAGGGGCAGCTTATTCCCATGGTGTGAGGTGTGTGTATCCTTCATACTTTCTCCTGAATCCTTAATATTTTCTTACCCTTAATGTCTCACAAATAAAGCTTTTTGTAACCGAAAGAAAATATATATTATATTATTTGGTAATAAATTATATAAAAAATTATTGAAATGAATAGGTAATTCTATATGAATAGCGAATTATATTAAATGATAATAACGACGAGGTTGTATACCGCTATTATTTGTTTCTGTTATCTAGTTTATTTTTGTATAACTGCGTGGGTGTTGTCATGGACGACACGAAGTTCAACGGACGTGGTTTCACGGATATATATCATATATTTCATATTTATATTTTACTAGTGATCCCGCGAAGATCGAATCTCGATCTAAATGAAACTGTTTTGTAATTAGAAACTAAATAGTAAGAGGTAGTGCCACACTGCATGCTTGCATGCAGTCAAATTGGGCCGGCACGACCGGGGAGGTACCTCTCGCTTACACGAGACCGGCGTAAAGTGACAGCTGTGCTGTCGCGTTTCGTGCGGTGTGTAAGTAGCCGGTGGCCCACGGAGGTGGGAGGAGAAAGGAGGGCAGCGCATCTGTATAACCTCTATGCGGATGTTTGTGGGTGTCGGTAGTCATGAAAATGGCTCCGACTGCTCGTTTGCTCTCCTATACTATAAAAAAAAAATATCATATGACATGTTATGTCATAGTAACTAAGGTAACAGCACTTCTCTTATACGTAAACTAAAACTATAAGTGTGCCAAATTTCAAACTCCTCCGTCCGTGCAATTATCATAAAAATGTTCCTAAAGTTTTGCTTCACGTATTAATATATAGATATACTTATCATATTTTTATAATTTCGTTCCAGTTGCATAGAATACATTCCTCCCACGCGCTATTCTTTTGTTATTTTTCAATTATCACAAGTATTCGATGAGTGGGCAGCAGAGCAAAGATGAAATAATAAATATTTCGTTAAGTATCTCTCACAATATTAATAACTCTTTTGTTTTGATCTCATTTCTCATTTATACAAAACATTCATAAAAATTATAGAATAACGTATCTCCCCACAGTTGAGCAGCCTCCCGTCCAGGCAGGTTTCCGCCTAGGTTTGTCAACCACCGATCTCCTTCACACCGATAACCAAATTCTAGAAAAAAATTCCGAGTTCAATATTACACTATACCTTGCCTTCGTCGATTACACAAAAGCCTTCGATAGAATATCCTATTCAGCAAGCTTCAAACTCTTAAAAACCAGCATATAGAACCAACATACATAAACCTTTTACACAATATTTATAACGAAAACACAACAGCCATAAATCTGAACACAACTGGTTCATCATTTAATATTAAAAATGATGTGAAGCAAGGTAATCCTCTGTCTCCAAAATTGTTCACAAGTATCCTTGAAGACGTATTCCGAAAACTCGCAGCAGGCTGGTAAGACAAAGGAATCCTCATAGGCAAAGCGAGATTAACACATTTACGCTTTGCCGATGATATCATCCTGTTCGCTTCCTCAGCCTCAGACAAGATTACAAACATTACTCCAAGATCTAAGCTACGCAAGCCGAGAGATTGGACTGAAAATTTCCGGGTGCAATGCAGCAAAGCACTACCGAACATTTTACTATAATCTACTCTGTCGCATTTCACTATCTCATCTTGCATTCCATTGGCCAGTTTAAAAAAGGCTTTGTATTATTTTTATTAAATAATCGCACAGAAGAGCCATAGCCACGGCTAATTATTTCCTTGGGCTTGATACCGACGCGCGACGTGTGGTTTCGACTCGTGAATTCTGTGAACTTCTTACGGCGAATGCAGAAGGTAATTGAAAAGTTAATCGAAAAGGCACGAAAAATCGATTTCAATCAGTACTTGATGTCTCCATCACTAAGTTCATGTTAGAATTTAATTGTAGAACGTAGGCAGAGGAAACTATGTAGTATTATCTCCATATTGTCTTATCTGTGTATTTAACGTCTCATTGAATAGATTTAAGAAAGTGCAAAAAAACTAAGTGATTATCAATTTTTTGCTTGACACATGAGAGAAAGAGAACGGCCAATCTTTTTATATTATGGTTCATCGCCATCTTGAACTACGTTATTCTGATAGTTTCTGTTCTAATAATTAATCTTTATGAGTTCTTTATAGTCATCAAATGGTATAAATAGGCTTCTATCAAATCGGCATGTGAACTCTAGACTAGGTAATGCAATACCGGGATACCGGTATCCCGAAATACCGGGATCCCGCATGCCATGTGCGGGATTAATCCCGTTCGTAAAATGAGCGGGATCCCGCGCGGGATTTGCGGGATTGCAGAGAAGCGAAAATCATGTATTACGCGAACGACGATTAGCAGAACGAACATTCTCTGCTGCTGGTCATATACATAGTTTGTAAGGTCAGGAGCCGTTTAGCAGATGAAACAATCAACACCTTAACGTTTTTAAGAAGTTATTTTCAAAATAATGTTTAGTTTTCTACTTTTGTCAATTTTAATTTAAAAATGTTTAGTTTTCTAACTTTCTCATTTTTAAATAAGTTAATTTATAATAAATGATTATATAATTAAATTTGTTTCATTACGTAGCGTCAGAAGTTATAAATTATGCATGAAGTTTTGTTCATGCGGGATCCCGCAAATACCGGGATTGAGAATTTTCTGCGGGATTGCATTCCCTACTCTAGACTTAATTCTAATAGTCAATACAAGGGAAAATATACATGGTCAACCTTAATACAAATAAATCTCTATATTAAAATCGCTATTAGGTGTTCTATCAAGTCAATAACCTGTTTTAAGAGTAGACATGAAAATCGCAGCAACTTCATACCGCATCCAGTGTGAAGCACGTCGCATTTGTATGTGGCACACATTAGCGTCGGAGGCTTTGCGGCATTAAAATATGCGACGTCATGTGCCACTACCTCCGCTCCGTGCGCGGTGCATGCATGCTCGCCCCGCACATGACAATCGTCTGTTTATCATGCACACCGGTGCCAGGTTAATTTGTCCGATTCTTTATCGTTCCTTTGTAACTTAGGCTTAAGAAAATCAAATTACAAGGTTATTTATTTTTTGTAATATAAGAGGGAAAACTGGCAGACGGAGTCAATTGTCTACAGACGCCCATAGACATCCGCATATCCGCAGATGCGTTGCCCTCCATCCTCCTTCCTCCATCGACCACCGGTTACTTACACCGCACGAAACGCGACACAGCTGTTACTTTACGCCAATATCGAGTAAGCGAGAGATACTCTGGTCGAGCCGTCCCAATTCGGCTACAACGTGGCACTACCAAGACAACACAACAACAAATGTACGTCAACTCCGAAACGCGGATGGAGTTTACGCGAGCGTGCATGACTCTATGTGCGCTGAGCTTTATAGAAATGGACTGCGAAGTGACGTGAGGTGCGCCGCGCGCTGCTTAACTTATTAATATTATAAATGCGAAAGTTTGTTTGTATGTTTGTTTGTTTGTTTGTTTGTTTGTTTGTTTGTAACTCCATCACGCAAAAACTGCTGAACCGATTTTCATGAAATTTTGCACACACATAGATGGTAACTGGGATTAACATGTAGGATAGTTTATATCCCGAAAGATTGTTACTAAGGGATGCCATGGGATGACTTCCCACGGGATCGAAATTTACGCGGGTGAAACCGCGGGGCGCAGCTAGTATAGGATAATTTGATATCAAGCTCCAAGAACTATGACCACTTAAAACATGCACAGGTGTACCGTGAATTGCACAAACATAGTCGCGGGCGACATCTAATCCTGGGATAATTAATTTTGGTACAGGATAGAGGCACTCGTCTCAGATTGCGCTTAATCTTTAGAACTCCGCTCCCACCACGTTTTGTATTAACCGCATCGTTGTGATCGCTGTGGAAGAAATATGGATCGCTATTCACTTATGGATTCCCCTGCTGATTAATTTTGTATCCATTGATCAACATGAAATTGTGCAGATTCCTTTATAATTTAGTGTCAAGAAAAGAGCTTATGCCTCTCTCAAACGATGGCAACGCCTCTTTTAGATCAGGGATTCCCCTGCTTATTATTTTTTTAATATCCATAGCAAGTTTGTGAAAATGTGGGGGTAACTTTATCATTTGGTATATATCTTCAAGGAAAGATTAATTTTTTAGACCTCTGGTGATGCGGATGTATATTGGCATCGGTGATCGCTTAACACCAGATCGCCCAACTGCTCGTTTCCCTCCTATAAGAAAACGGTAAATGTGTGAAAAGTATTATTATAAAAAAAATTTACATTGTAGTTACTGAGAAATAAAAAAAAACACTCTTTCATTTTACTACAGAACCTTAAAAACGATTATGTTGTGATGATAACACTTTACTGTGCCTACAAAAATTGCAAGTACTTAGCAGTTAGCACATCGCTTTCTTGCTGACTTTGCTGGAATACAAATCCTATCGGTAATTTCTAAAATTTACATATTTAGCGCCCACTTCCTAGAAATCAAGAAAAATAATCTGGAATCGAGAGAAAAATCTAGAATGTTATATAATCACTGGAAAACATCAATTACAATTGGGCCTAGGTCGAGAATCGAACGCGTGATCTTGCCTCTAACTAAACCAAGGCAGACGTGTATTAGCATAGCCAATTATATAAACATAGACAGAGTAACTTAAAGCCGATGGCTACGTGCAACACGCAAGTCTGTATTTTTTGCGGATCTGCGTGCACACTACAGACGACGCCATGTTTTTTTCTATTAAACCACTGATCTCAATAAGATACTAATAATTATTTATTTATTCAGTAAGTACCAGTGCCTACTTTAGAATTATCTTCTGTGCTTAACTAATCTTACGCTTGTGTCTCCGGTCACAGTGGTCTTCCATTTATTGTTGACAATTACTGGAAGTACATTTGTATATACAGATACTTATGGACAGCTGATACCTAAAGAACAATTTAAAAATATGGAATAAGACCGGGAGTTCTTGACGCCTCCACATATTGTCGAAAGAACTAAATTTAACGTGGTGCATAAAGCTTTTGAGCATCGACATATTTGAAGTCTTAAAATATTACCGGTCAAGTGTAAGACTATATTATAAATAAATAAATAATACCTTTATTTTCTAAAAAAAATACACTAAAATTTATAGTTATAGTGGCTATAACGATAGAGCAGATGTTGGGTCAAATCGCGTCAATGACGGGATCAAGAATCAGCAGTTCATTAATATTCAGGTCAGTGTGAAAAACAGCCGGCGATTAATAAGCCGTGTCGATTATTATACATATATTTTCGTTATATGTATAAGAGGGTAAACAGGAGTCTTTGGTTGTGCTCTGCTGCTGGGCTGCAGTGTAGATGGCCGATGGTACCCGGGGTTTTTCAGTGTGTCTGGTTCGTCCATGATTTCCACCCAGGAGAGGAAGCATTATGCAAAAGCATTTCCATGGCCCATGGAGGAAGGGATTTTGCTGCCTGTTCACTGTGCCGACTTCACGCGGTACACCGTCGCCCTTCGTGCAGCTCGTGAGAGTTATTGCACAACAGGGTTAGAAAGGCCAGCGCATTGCGTATTATTTGATACTCATATTCACTATGAACTGGCAATATGTCCTACCGCTAATTTTAAGCGAAATCTCTTTACCTACTACTTCCAAACATTTTATCTTATCAATATCGTATCTACTAGACATTTTCTTATAAATCTTACTATAAATAGATATATTTATAGCCAATAATTTTAATTCATAAAAGTTATTGCGAATGAGGTTTTTCTTCTACCTAAAAAGTTATAAAACAAAATGAGACAGTTTGCCATTTCACAGTCGATACACGTATTATAGAAATCTAGAATATTTTAGGTATTGTAATACGATCTACCGCCATCCACACTAACTATATAAATCTATGGATTACTATGTACTTATTACCATTAGTAGATATAGAATGTGAGCAAAGTCGCGGGTATCGGCTAGTTTGCGATAGAATTATGCGTCTGACCCGAGTACTTTCACTAGAGGCCCGGCAGCCTTACACATAACTTCAATTAAACCTATTCTAATTATTACGAAGATTAATTACTTTTTACAAATACGAAAGTGGCCTTTTTGTATTAAAAGGATGTGGAATTGAGGTTGCAGATTCAAACTATGTATATAAAAGTCTATTTGTATGGTCCAAATAGGTAAATCTTTTTTGACGCAGGGTAATGCGTTTACGTTTGATATCTAGCAACCAGATGGTCATTGGTCCCTAGATCCCTTGCCCCAGTACTCTAATGGGACCGAGGACGACGACAAAATCGGACCCAATCTCCCCTCCCTCACCTCCCACCACGACAAGGTGGTAGAGGGGCTCCAAACAAATCCTATCCTATATTTACTAGACAACAATACCTAATCGAAACATATTTGCCGTCATTGACTGTGGCGAATCATAACACCCGTTAGGCCTCCGTCTAATAACAAACAGAATCACAATGCTTTCACATCACTATACGATGTCTTATTAAAGAATACCACTCCCTAGGGCTTTATTCCATCTCTACCGCATTTGCTAGGATAAAAGAAACTGCAGCTAATCAAATTTATATTCTGCGCTCCCTACAAACACGGTTAGTTTTTCAATAACAATTTGTGTAAGTATGGCGTACCCCAGGGTGCTGCTAAATAATTCACCGTCATTTTACAAGTCAATTAAACTTTTATGGCCCGAACAGCTACATATTTTTTGAAGTCTAATTAAATTCATCCTTGTATACTTGTTACAATTAGTTTTATTACATGTCTCTCCCTGATCTAATTAAGCTCAGAAGACAGAAAGAAAGGAAACTAAAGACTCATGCCAATGTCAAAAGAAAGAAAGGAATCTAAAGAAAGCCACTGTCGATAGCTTGTTGACGCTGAATGCCAGTCTATCTCTGAAGTTGTTTGCACGAGCTAATCTTTAATCTATTGTTTTTTCTTTGTTTTTTATTGTAATGCGGTTGCATATATCTTTGGCAATGCTTATCCTTACAACGTTTGACTGTGACTTTACGAGATAGTATGTACGTAATGTATAGAATGCTTTTACGAGTTTTTAGGATGGAGGGTTATGTGCAATATACTTATTTCGTTATATATTCGGAAATGAAAACTGTAGCTTACGATAAGACTAAACCAAAAATCTTATAAAAGAATTTTTGCATACAAACCAAACCAAACGACTTTTCCCTTTCCTTTACGCTTCATTCAGCCCATTTCTCGCTTCCTACTTACACTGCGCACTTGATCTTTTAAAAAGACAACTTACTGGGTCGTAAAGGGTTGTACCCATATGCCCAATTGGAGAAAAGAAGAGAGAGATGTGTCCCACATCTGCATATTCGGATGTTTATGCTGATACTATTCAAAAAATCACATAGAAGAAATGTGATTTTTCAGGATTCCAGGATTCCAGGATCAAAGAAAGAAGCACCTATTTGATTTGCTGTTTGTTCTTTATTACATAGCCGACCAAGGAATGACAATTTCATGAAGATTACCTATGATACCCAAAGCTGTGGGCAGGAAGTGGGAAAGGTTAGCCGAAGATCGAGTCCAGTGACTTGCTATGGGAGAGGCCTATGTCCAACAGTGGACTGCAATAAAATGATGATGATGATGATAAAAAAGAAAACTGAGACAAAAGAAGATCGAGCCACAGTTATACAGTATATTATGACAAAATAAATGTATAAGCATACCGAGAATCGACGAGCCTGGAGGAGAAAACAAAAAATGAGAGAAAAGAGCTGCACAGAAAGGGAGACTTGATGATGACGATCAATATTGTAATGTATAAACAAGAGTCGCGTTACGTGGTATATGCACAATTATCAGTTGCGTAACGCGGAGTTTATCTCAAAACAAAGGCCCGGTGAAAGTAACATTAGAACTAGACAGTACCTGTTATATGTAACAAAAGCGCAGCTTTATGGCACGCCTCTGAATATTTAAACCGCGCAAATTGCCGTGCTCTAAGCTCTTATTATTTTCTAGTTTGCTGACTGCTACATTTGCCAGTTACATCATTATTCTTTCAGGCGCCCATAGATATCCGCATAATTAAACAGCGTTGCCCTCCTTACCTCCACTTCTTTAATGACCCAAAGTAAATTAATTACTTGCTAAGCATCGGTTTCCCAAAGTTTGTTCAAGAGTGGGTAGGCTACTGCCTAATTATAAGACATATTTGGTATGTTAGTACCTATCAATAAATAGTCTTATAGACTGGCAATTACAAATCTCTGAGACACCGCATTATAATCATCATCAACCGGAGAACGTCCGCTGATGGATTTATGCTTCCCCTAAATAATACCATAGGACGCACACGAGCTACTTATACGCCGCCAAATTCTACTTTCGAGGGTAGTTTAACATTTAGGCCCTTTTACAGAATGCGAAAATGTTTAATCAAACCAAATTGTTAGCAAGTGTGACTGGCGGGTTCGAACGACAAGCTTTTCAGATTTATTCTGTTGACAGAAACTCTACATTTTTTTAGAAATTAAACACCTCCACTTCTCTGGTATACTCATATACACTCTCGTAGTACTATCTCCATACATCTGAATGTTCTTATTTGAAATCACTGAAATAGCAATTGTATTTTTGTAAGCTATAGTTGACACTGAAAATGAAAAAATGAAGTCAATTTCTCGTATGCTTCGAGTTCCACATTCACTAATATAAAAGTTAAACTCTACACGACAGCTATGTCCGTGATTCAAGCAAGTTGTCACAGTCGTTTGCTCTGCATCGCTCGCACTGCCAGGATTATCCAAGCTGACGTCCGGTGTTCGACGACATAAAGATATTCCGTGTGGAGACACATTCAATCCCGCTGTATCCACTAGCGAATTGCGTTTTATACTCGGTACACGTATACTCGGTACACGTATGTATAAGAGACTTGTGTATAATACCTCCCGCTCTTACTTTTACCCTAGTAGCTGAAAAACTTGAATACTGATCTTGTTGGAGTAAGGATTTTAAATCGACATATTACTTGGTCATTTCATAGATGTTTATAAACGTGAGAGGTTATTTGTGATGTGATAAAATGTCCTCTAAATGTAATAAAGTAAAAAAAATTAAAATATCTTTATTGCATTACAAAAACTTTCTCCTATCTAAATGTCGGTGTCACCTTTTAGGCAATATATGCCTGAGATATGTTCTACTTTATACGCACTAATACTTGTTTCCATGGATAGAATTAATTAATTCAAAAGCAAAATAAAATTAAAGATAAAGACCGTGCTGCTTTTAATTAAATATAAAGTGTTAATACACATAAATAATATACTCTGTATATATTTTGTATCTATCTATAGAGCCTATTAAAATATCTATCTTCAGGCGTTTGTTTTACCTACCAGTCAGTGACTCGTACTTTCGTTAGCTCAGACTGTATCAAAATCAACCTTAACTTTTTACCTTTTCTTTAAAATTTTGAAGGAAGAATGACATAATGTTTCTAAATTTGTTTATTTGTTAACAGGTAATCACTGGAAATACTGACAGAACCATGAAAATTCTTTTACAAAAAGAAAGCCACACTATTCAGTATTGAATCCAACGAAGGGACCACGGGCACAGATTAATAAACCTAACCACGGGTTTTCTAGTAGGTATATTATTAGCTGTTATCATGAAAGTCCTAATCTTCATCACTGGCTATTTATTGCCATTGTCAAATGGCTTTCACTCAATTACTGTTGTCATTTGACAAGAGTTGAATAACAATTGTTCGCCGACTTGTTGACATGTTTTTAAGCCATTGCGATAAAGTTTATTGTTAGACATTTACAATACTTTTATTGCCTGTTTGTAATCGATAGTGACGTCGTTGTAGAATGTAACAAGAAAATAAGTTTAGTAGCATGTTCTGGGAATAAGAAAATATTTTTGTCCCAAAGCGTCCGCTTAAAAAAGTTGACCGACACATTTAAAAAAATAACAAAAGAATAATGACGAAATAAAAAATAAGAAATATTTTTCTTAGCACATGTTTCCCACCTTAGAGAGAATGGCTAACTTACTATATCTACAGTTTAAGATTTCACTGATATGGCAGCTAACACGTCCTAATATATATTGAATTGTACATACACGTAATTGAAATACAAGCTGTAGGAGGTATTTTTCGCAGCTTGTTAGAAATATAATATAAGAAGTAATTTGCTTTGTCAATGTCTATTTTGTGCTTCACTTGAAACTTGGAATTGCACAGGAGACTTGTCGCCTCAGGGGAGGCTTCCAATTACCTAAGTCCCCTCCCAAGCTATTCTGGGATATCATTTTATATAACAATATCGGGAAAAGATATTACGATCTTTCTCAAGAATAAAATAATAGAACGCTTTCAGGTTACTATTTTATGAATTTGGGTTAAAGAAACAATATACAACGAAAAGTTTATTGTTATTATTATGTTCGATTAGGCTTACCTAATCACTTGTAGGTATTTATGTCAGAGCTCTTTCTGGTCCTCTATTATATCGCAAAAACATTTTTTTACAGTATAATGAATTATACAATAACTGGCCGTGCCCCGCGGTTTCACCCGCGTTTGATTTCTAAGAAATCTAAGAAATCCATATAAACTTCTACACCCTATTTCACCCCCTTAGGGGTTGAATTTCTAAAAATCCTTTCTTAGCAGATGCCTACGTCGTAACATCTACCTGGATGCCAAATTTCAGCTTGATCCGTCCAGTGGTTTGGGCTGTGCGTTGATAGATGGCTATGTCACGTTTGAGTTTTATAAGTATAGATTAATTTACTACGTATTGTAAACGATCTGTCGGAGCCATTTTCATAACTACCGACGCCCATAGACATCCGCATAGAGGTTATACAGATGCGTTGCCCTCCTTACTCCTTCACCCTCTTTATACACACACTTTATTAATTGAACCCGAATTATACATATTAAAGACCCCAAAGTCTAATTGCACATTTAGATTTCTCTTTCTAGATTAAATCTGTTATAAACTTAGATGCTCTAATTACCCGACTGCGCAACTCAAATTAGGTTCATTTTCTCCGACCAACTCACAAACTTTACTGTTAATTAATTATTAATAGAGCTTTGCTTCTTAGACCGAACTCGGTCGTTCAACGGGGAACTTCTTCAAAACTTCTCCAAGTATCGGGAATTGCTTATCAAAGTATCAGACCACGAAGCTTTTAAAGCTGTTGCATTAATTAACTACACAAAAAAGCTTACTCTTCAAAGGCAGGTAATGCGTTTGTTAGAACTCTATTGCGGATGTCTGTGGGCGTTGGTAATCACATCAGGTGGCCCTACTCCTTTGCCGCCTGCAATAAAAATTATTACTTGAAGTCAGATAAAAGGGACCAAAGGAAGGTTTTGATAGTATCAAAACGTATACGTGTTCTGGCGTTCTGACTGAAACAAGGCTACAACTGCACGGACCTACATCAGTACATGTTTTTTGCCGAGAATTTTTTTTTACAGTATAAGGGGCATTCCCGTGTTGAGTAAGACCTACGTGGGTTAGGAAAGTCTCAAGTACAAAAAGTCTTATGCACGTACTGGCACCACTGGCAATTCTTTAAGCAAAAGTGGAAACCATCCCGGATAAAAAAAGGATGCTAAAATAAATCATTTTTGTGTCTAAGATGACCGATTTGATGTTCATGATATGCCTTGCCATGGCTTATGAAGAAAATTACGAACGTATTGTAAATTTTCTACAAACCGTTCGTATCAGAGCACAATAAACTTTCAAGGAGGGTGAAGACGCGCCCAAGGAGAAGAAGTCTGTCGCTGGAAGGAGCACGTTGCCTACAGGTCCGGGACCCTCGCAGTCAGCAATTATAGCGGCTGAAGACATCCAAGGCAAGGGTTTCGTTGGTATTGCACTTAGTGTCGAGTTTGACATATGCCTAGGGACACCCGGGCTCCTAGGCATCATTTTTTTTTTTTTTTTTGTTCAGCCTATGTTGTCCCACTGCTGGGCAAAGGCCTCCCCCAAACTTCGCCAACCATCCCGGTCTTTTGACTTCTCCCACTAGCTTTTGTCGAACCACAGTTCGACAAAAGCTGGTGGGAGAAGCTTTTTGTAGGCATCATACATAATGTATTCCACTGCGTCAACAAAAAAAAGGGTAAAGAAGAGCAATGCATTACGAATAACCTTGCGGTACGGGCGTCGGTAGTCAAAAAATGCCAAATGACACCGACTCCTCGTTTATCCCCATACGCTACAATACGACACCGGCGTAAAGTGACAGTTGTGCTGTCGCGTTTCGCGCTGTGTAAGTAGCCCGTGGCCCATGGGGGCTGAAGGAGAAAGTAGGGCATCGCGTTTGTATAACCGCTATGTGGATAACTATGGCCGTCGGTAGCCATGAAGATGGCTCTGACTGCTCGTTTAGGGGGTAAATTAAAAGGGGTCTTCTATATTAAAAAGCTATAAAATAGTTATAGTACTAAATTAAAATCTGTTAGATAAAGTACGTAACTGGTCGTTATTGACGTGTATATTATTGAAATTGAATTACTATCAAAGTACGTCAACTGCTTAGTAGTTTCAATTAACTAATTATCTGATAACAATCACATATTGTTGATATCGATTACGCATAAGTAATACGTCTGTTCTATGAAGATATTGATATATCCTCGGAATAGATATGGAACGTTATAGTTGATACATATAATAATATTATACAGATAATAATCTATACATATAATAAAACAGTAAAATTTTAGTGTCTGTACATTGAATATATTTACGAAAAACTAATTGGGGGCGGTTTTAAAATAGTAACAGAACACTTTTATATGATTTTTAATTTTTTTTTTGTCTGTTTGTCCGTTTGTTCGGGCTAATCTCCGAAAGTACTGGACGGATTTTCATGAAACTTTACATTAATATAGCTTTCATATCAGAATAACATAATAAGTTAAAATTTTGAATAATTTTTGAAGTACGAAATCCACGCGGTGAAGCCGCGGGCTGAAGCTAGTATTATAATAAATAAGTAGTTTCTATAGAGTGCTGATACTGTAGTTTTTAGATGATACTGTTATAAATCAAGTCTCTCACTTTGTCTCTTGAGGGTACTTTTAAGAAATTAATCTGATCTTTCTAATTCTCTCAATGAAAAAAAGCTTTACAAAAACCAATAAACATCAACGATGTACTCCCACATGTGAATAAAATAACAAAAATAGATCTAATATCGCGCATTTGTCAAAATGTATAATTCTTTAAAACGGAAAAGTCTATGTTCATTGCTTACTCTACTACTATGATGAAAAGTATCTAGGGCTATACCCACAGCGCAAAAAGAACATTTTCGATGTTGATTAATAAAAAACAGATCACTAGAACCGTTAGAACCAATATGGAAAAACCGTCAATCAACATACCGTGCACAAACATCCCTTTACGCCGACAAAGTGATTCTAAAATCCTGCTTTCCTATTATGGAGGGTAGAGGTAGGGATCAGAATCATCTGGATATATGAAAAACTTTCCATCGAAATGCATTAAATTAAGGTGGCGCCACATTAACATTAGGATAAGTTTATTTTTACTACAATACTGTGTACTACATAAGTTGTTGAAATTTTCAATAATTTACTACTTTAGTCGCCAATAAAAACAGTTTTTTAACTTTGTATGCTTTAATTTGTTTACAATTACTACATTCATACCATACACCATCTACACCAGCGCCATTCTGGAAGGTTTTTGAACCGTTATTTATATTTCAAAGCATACGCCGCCTATTTCCTACCATACAAGATGATTCTCCTTACCTCTATATTTCCTATGAAATGTTTAAATCCCGTCAGCCATTTTGTCAGCATATACGAACACGATCTGTTTCTGTGGTGCCAGTTTATTAACACAATAAAAACACTTTATTTTTCACGTCAAAAAAGCGCTTTGTGTTTTCTAGTTTGCGTTTCGCCTGTGATTTTCCGCGGTGGATATTGAAATGTGGCTTATTTACCTTACTAGTCTACGAAATATTTTTTTCGTTTATGAAGTAAAGTGGCATACAGTAAAAGACAGCTTTTTGTATTTTGTGCGGACATGTCCTGGTGGATCATTAATTTTTTTCTCTTCGCTGGGAATACACTTACGTATAGCCCCAGATAGAGGAAACTCTGGGAGGTATGTAGGGCGCGAGTGAGGGCAGCTCACTCTACCAACTAAACCCCATTGGTGTTCTTACTCGACCGCCATTGTAGAAGCCACGGGAAAGCGATGACTTACAAAATCAAAATCAAATCAAAATCAAAAAGTTTTTATTCAAAATAGAATTACAGGAATTACTTTTTGAACGTCAACAATAAAATCTACCACCGGTTCAACCCTAGCCCTGTCCTGAGAAGAACCGGCGAAACAAACTCAGGGATACATCAGCGAAGGCCCAAGAGGTCTGCATAACAATCATGCGGATATTGAGCGACAGTAGAAAGCTCGCGTTGCTCGTTTGTCATATAATAAAAAAGTAAAATCATTTTAAAAATGAAATACCAGAATGCCACTGGTCTACTACAGTTTAGGCGTGGCATCAACAAGTATACATAATAAAAACCAATCATCTTGAGTTAACATCTAGAAACTTTTGGATATGAACAAAGAGGTCTTCTATTTATAGCCAAAAGAAGAGCCCTGGGGTTTCAACGTGGAAAGTTATCCCGATGGAAACATTCATTTTGCGGATTGAAAAGTATTTTTAAAACATACCTTATTTGTTATTTATATCAAATACTTTCAATGATTTGTGTAATATTAGTAAGACATTAGGCACTATAACTGTTGTGTTGTGACCTGTAATGGAATAATCAATAGAATCACATAACTTCAGAGCAATAGACACGAATGCTGAACCTGAATGCCGAATGCTTCGAATCAATCGTACACCGGCCATATAGGTCACGGGTTCAACGCGTAGCATCTTAATTGATACGGTAACTAGGTCCTTTGATGGCATATCCTAGCATCTATCAATATCGCCTGCTGAAAGCAGGTCACAATGCACAGCGTGCCCTTTGACGGCTCCACGGCATCGTGAACCTTTGTCTCGGTGGAGACCAATTACATTACCGTCCGATGCGACTCGAACCACTCACCTTGTTATTGAACTGGGCGGAGCGAATGAACAAAGGACACTTACCAATTAAAATGTATTTTATCTACACTAATGTTGTAACATTCTACTTATGTTTTCAATACTTGACTTATAATGACTACTGTTATAGCTCAGACAACAAAAAACTCAATTGACATTTTATTTTAGTATCCAAATCGATATCGAAAAATCTCATTTTAGCACTGTGTGAGAGCGAGAGAGAGAGAGAGAATGATGAGACAGCCTTATTTCAAAATTCTTACCAGCGCGCGCTCGCTCCTGATTGGCCGCGCGCTGCAGCTGCACTGTCATTGGTTCAATGCCAGCTTGCAAAGGATTTGCGAGAAAGAGACAAAGCTCTACAAAAACATGAAAGCAAACATAGACGCCACAGACAACGAATAATCTACTGTTTAGAAATTTAAAAGTAAAGTCATGTGATTTTTTCAAATTATATTTCAACATTGAAGCTAGTATTTTATTAACATTGAATTATAAAAAGTATATATTTACGCGCCGCAATTTTTGCAGTGAAATTAAAGTATTTAATAAAAATATTTATCTTCAAAGAACATTACATTTTAAATCGTCGGTAAAGCAGTCGTCGCCACGTCGGTCAAACAGTCGCCGGTCTGACTTGACTAATTCTATTATTCAGTATTAGCGAAAATCAAATAGTTTTAGAATTAATATGATTAATATTATAAAATAAATACATATTATTATATAAAAGTTGAACAGACGAGATACTGTAAAGTTAAATATTACAAAATATTGATATATTGTATTAGAGTAAACAACAAAGTTTTGTGTTTAATATTAAGTATAACAACTTGAATATGTTTTAGCAAGTTTTAGTGTTAATACCGGTGTGGACAAGTGTTATTAAGATAATCTTAATGTTTGTACCATAACTTAATCAAGTGTTTGTGTCCTGTGGAAGAGCGGAGAATCCCACTACAGGTATTTATTTACTTATAGGGTTTTCTCCAAACATTGTATTAGGTATTTAAGTTTTGCTCAAAGAAATAAATAACTTATTATTATTATTATTATTATTATTATTAGTGAAGATAAAGTAGTGTATGCAACTGCATATAACACGGGTATTAAAACACTTGTTAACTATTTTGAAACTCGCTATCGCTCGTTTCAAAAATTCCACTCGTGTTTTAATACCCTTCATTATATGACAGTTGCATAAACTACTATTGTCATTCTGAAAGGTAGAATGGAATTTAATATATAAAATTCTCGTGTCACAGTTTTCGTTGCCATACTCCTCCGAAACGGCTTGACCGATTCTCATGAAATTTTGTGAGCATATTGAGCAGGTCTGAGAATCGGCCAACATCTATTTTTCATCCCGATATTTCCACGGGATCGAAAGTTACGAGGGTGAAACCGCGGGGCGCAGCTAGTAGTTCTATAATCGTTATTTTACATTATAATAGCTTCGCTTCGCGGTTTTACCCGCGTAAGTTTCAATCCCGTTTAAATATCGAGATGAAAAAGAGACGTTGGCCTATTCTCAGACCTAGGCAAACAAAATTTCATGAGAATTCGTCATGCCGTATCAGAAGAGTATTGTAACTAACATTGTGACACGAGAAACTTATAAGATGAGATATGAGACACGTTGTCTTGTGAAAGGGGCATAGGACATGTGCCTCCCCAAATGTATTTAGAATAATTAATTATGTGTATTAAAATAACAAAACAACCGACAGCAAATTAAACTGGGTATCAGTTTAATTGGATATTTAAAGGATTATGACGATTTAGCCAACCGGTATTTAATCAAATGAATATAATACGATTCGACATTAATTAATTATTACAGAATTGTAATGAATATCCTCCTAATTGATAATGTAATTGATGATACTTGATATTGCTATAGATGAAAGTAGCTACTTATTTTTTTGGCTTCCACAGGGGAATCTCCAGATATTTACTCAGACATGATATCTTAAGTTTACACGGATATTACTCGATGAATATTACGAAAAAAATAATTAAACCGCGATAAAATCGTTTGAAGTTATGTCAACCGATTTTATCGCGGTTTAATTATTTTTTTCACAAGCCCGACGTTTCATGAGCCAGAGTAACCACGGGTGAATTTAGTAGGATAAAGTCCGTTAAAGTTTATTTTATTGTAATATATATACTCACACTACTGGTAAGAGGTAGTGCCACACTGCATGCTTGCATGCAGTCGAATTGGGCCGGCACGACCGGGACGGTACCTCTCGTTTACACGAGACTGGTGTAAAGTGACAGTTGTGCTGTCGCGTTTCGTGCAGTGTGTAAGTAGCCGGTGGCCCATGGAGGTGGGAGGAGAAAGGAGGGCAGCGCATCTGTGTAGCCTCTATGCGGATGTTTGTGGGCGTCGGTACTTCGATAGTCATGAAAATGCCCCCGGCTGCTCGTTTGCCCTCCTATATTATTTAAAAAAAAAAATACTCAGTGATTCGGCTTGAGCATATAGTATTCTTACCCACTAAAAACTATAAGTATACAGTATTTAGCTAAAATTTAATTCGTAAATACATCTCCACGTTTTAAGTTATTTCTGTGGCATGAAAACATCGTCAATGGCGTGGAACGAAAGTTCAGGTTAGTGTCTATCGTCTATTTGCCTCGTGATCGTAGCTGGATGGTTTTCAATTTTGACGTTAAAATGTTCAAATAGAACCTCTATAGCAAAACGATCTTCTTTATGTTTTCATTTGTTTTTTCAAGTATCACAGTACTCTTGTATTTTGATGTATACCTGTAACAGAAGATTTGGTTTTTATAAAGAAATACAAATAGTAGGTTTTAAGGTAATTTTATAACTTCTACCACGGATCATCCGGACGGAATCGATGTTCTTTAGCGAGGATTTGTGATTTTGCGAGGACCTTTTACGTATAAGAAGAAGAAGAAGAAGACATGGACCATCTTTTCTTCTTTCTTTCTTTGCAGACTGCAGATTTTGTAACGCGACGGTGTTTAATATCAGCTACATAGTGTTGAATATATAGCTGATATATCAATCAATAGAGAAGATCGATGGGTACTTCCCTCAGCTTGGGACCCAGTGATAAACATAATCAAATAAAAAACCAAATGTAACATACAAGATACAATAAGTACCCCTAACATCTCTAGTCTGTAAGATACAATAAGTATATTTTCCGTTAATCGGAACAACTATATATTTATAAATGTTCGGGTACTTTTAATAACTTGTGACATCAGGACATGTCATCGCAGTCCACCCGTGACCACGGTTGCTGTAAAGCTTCTCAAATATCGGGCTTGTGAAATACTTAAATAAACCGTCATAAATTCCGTTAAAATAGTTTTATTACAATGTGTAACATTCGCGTAATCTTTAGAAGTCATTATATATATAAAATTCTCTTGTCACAATGTTTATAACAAGCCCATGGGTTTCCACTTTCATTGCACATTTGACATAAATCGTAGAGTATCAAATTTTAATTTCGATATTTTTAGAACTGCATAGCGCAGCCAGTTGATTTTAATACACACGGGTCCTGTAATAATACATGTTCAAATTTTAAATTCTAGAAGGGCGGTTAGGTAATGATACCGCTATCCACTGACTACATGGACCCTAACTTATCCATTATCGGAACTTGCGATCTAAACACAACCTCACTTTCACTATGTAACAGAACAAAAGCTTATAACATAACTATATGTGCGCCCAGACAACTTTGAGATAATGTATTAAGCTCGAGGTTTCACCGCTTTTAATAAACTTTATTAACAATGAGCTTTTAAATTGTAATCGTCGTTAGCAAGCTAGGCAATTAGGACATAAAATTTTAATAAGCTAAAAATTATCTACTGAAGTAGTATGTGTTTGCAAATTTGTTACTCAAATTAAAGAATTTTATTCTATGTTGGACATCCAACGCGGTGGACTGACTTTGTCAAGATGGCGGGGATCCGCTGGATGCAAGTGGCTCGTAATCGTGATCTCTGGAGGCTGATGATAATGATGATGATTCTATATTGTCCCAGTGATTAAGGGCACGATATCTGAACTTAACATAATCGGTTCAGGTCTCATTTTAAAGAGATCCAGCGCGGCGGTAGATGTGCAGAGAAATAAAGAAAAAAAGATCCTAAAAACCTGTTGAACAAACGTGTTGTGTCCCCTCAGTAATAAATATACGTGAGGCTTACAGTACAGTGCTTATAGTATATCTATCTCAGATCTCATTAAGTTGTATCGAAAAAAGTTAGGCAGATAAACACATATGGTTGCTGCATTTTTTTTAACCCAAAGAGTAATTTTCCGGGTCCGGGTCGGCTAAAGCCTGCAACACAAGTTTTTAACTAAGTTTAAAGGAATCTCCTTTAAAGTTTCTTTACAATTATTTGTACAGGCAATTAGAAAATGTATAGAGATAGTATAGAGATGTAAAGAGATGGTGAGATTCCCAGGAAAAGCTTTCCAAACTAGATTAATTACTTGTTTTAAAATTGTCCAGTCTGTAGCGTCGTTTGAGCGTATTAAGGGCTTAAGGAGGATGCACTAAGAATGATAAATAGTTATAGTCACTACTTTAGGTCCATCTGTGTTCTTTGGCGTAGATGGATACAAATTTTTATATAGCATAAATACAATGCAGTACAACAGTACTATGGAACCAGCTGCCTTCCTCAGTATTTTCGTTCCGATACGACTTAGGGATCTTCAAGAAAAGAGCATTCCTTTTTCTTAAATGCCGGCAACGCGTCTGCAAGACACCTAGTTTTGCGGATGTATATGGACGGCGGTAGTCACTAATCACCTGCTCGTTTTCCCCCCATATCATAAAAAAAAAAAACATCGGTTGTCTGTAAAGTCGATTTACTGACGATAGTTGAACGTGACAACGTCTTAAGAAAATACTGATGGAATGGTAGCATTTTTCAAAAGAAAATTTTAATTTCATTTGTTTAATAGATTTGTATGTATATATAGAAAGAGGTAATTGGATGGTATGTTAGATTGCAAGTTATTTGTATAGCAGATATATAGTTCGTCTAATGCATAACAGATGGCGTTATCACGTATCCTACATCGCGCTATAGCTTGCACAAATCTATTTGTTCGTTCATAGCAGATATATAGTTCGTGTAATGCATAACAGATGGCGTTATAACGATTGCTACATCGCGCTATCGCTTACACAATACTTTTTGGTTAGGGTGTTCATACAAATACTATACCGTGGTTGCATTAGATGTGACCAAAAGCCTCGGATCTAAAGTTTGACCGTGGGAACATGTAACTGGTCCAATTTAAATTTTTTGTTCCTTTATTTTGCAAATAATCCTAAAACATACAATTCAACAGACAACATGTACATTTGACAACTAGGTAACGCCGCATGTTGTCAAATTTTTTGGAACAGCCTGCTCTATCGATTTATAAGACGTTATCACGTCAAAAGTGAACGGAGCCATTTTCATGACTACCGACGCTCATAGACGTCCGCATAGAGGTTGTACAGATGCGTTGCCGTTCCTCCTCCTCATAAATGGGCCACCGCAACGCGACAACACAACTGTAACTACGCCGGTCTCATTTAAGCCGTATGATGGAGGCGTGATTATACGTAACGTGTAAAACAGATTTAAAATATAAAACTACAAAAACTAGCACGAGCGCTTAACATGGCAAGCATGCATGGACCAAAATAGATCGTAACCCACATAGCATAAAGTGTATAATTGTAAACATGCGGGATCTATAATTAAATTATGCAGTGTTAAAAATATCTTAATACCCGATTCTCAAACACTTCCGCTGGAAGACACGCGCGGGGATAGCGGTACGCGACCCACGCTGCATGGGTGCATACTGTTTTGTTTATGTACTATGACAATATTTTGTGACACGCACGGACGGCTTTTTTTATTTTTTTATAATTTTTGAAAAATTTATTGACATAATTTTTTGGAACAGACCCAGAAAAACTTTCAAAATTAGGAAAATAGAGTAATATAATGTATAGATTTATGAAAATATTTATTTTGAAAGTTAAATATTGTAGATTATAAGATGTTTCATTTTTTTTCTGAGGGACCCTGCTGTCTTTCTGGTCATGATAATAAATAGTTAAATTAATTTATATTTAATTTTAAAAAAAATATTTTAAAAAATGCTGTTGTATAATTTCTCTCTCCCATCTGCAGGAGGATAAGGATCGTTCTCCCTTTCTATTCCAAACCTAGTCTCGGGACCCGACGAGCACTCATAGCAATCAAATGATAGGCTTCTTTTCGCTCACACAGCACAAGTTCAGGTCCGAAAAAGCAAAAAACCAGAGAACTTAACGTAAAACAACTTTATATTAGCATGTTAAAACACTCTCTTTTAGCAGACAACTCAAAGCACTTCCTTTTAGACGATATCTTTTTAAACACTTTCTTTTAAAAGAGCAGCCCTCGAGATTTTCTTAAGAGAATTCTGCATTTCGCATGAGTAGTGACACTTGACCTATTTCATGTGCTCTCATGACACAAAGTAAAATGATTTATCTTTCGCAAGATATTTAAATGTGTCATTTTTAAATCTGTTTATTTTCTCTTTGTCTTTCTTTTAAATATTTTTATTTTCTCGTTGACTTTCTTTGAAATGTTTTTATTTATTCTTTGTTTGCGATAAATCTTGCAACTACTAAACTGTCTACTACGAAATTTCGACTTGGAATTGTTCATAGATGTTTTTTTTGTTTTTTTTTATTTCCGTCCATCGACTAGCGGAAGGCCCGTCGTATAACAAACTCATGGTGACCCTACTGTTTAAGTACGGTTAACGGACGTGGGTTTACGAGCACGCGTTCGAACTGCTAATGAATTTGAATCTAATACCGCTCCACGCATTTGTAATTACCCAACGACGCAGTATCAAATGGTACGCAGTAACGTAAAGTGAGAGAAGTGCTGTCGCGTTTCATGCGGTGTCTAAGTAGCCGGTGGCCCATGGAGGTGGGAGGAAGGAGGAAATGTATTTCTATAATCTCTTTGCAGATGTCTATGGACGTTCGTACTCAAGAAAGGGGCTCCGACTGTAATTAGTTTGCCCCCTTATACTTACTATAAAAAACGTAGGTTAGTAATGTTATCGGTTATAGTTATTTTAATCCACAATCGAAATGCATCTCTCCCCTGCTGGAAAGCTGTCTTCCTATTGATCAAAATTACAGCATTACATTCCTTGTTGGCGGTGTGCCCGTGCCTCTATGAGCATGTTAAGCCGTCTTGCGTCGGTCCTGCGCCTGATTTCTCTCCGGTCGTGTCGGACTGTCCGGAATAAAAGAGTAAGGGAATAGAGTGCACTTGTCTGCGCACACTTTTGCACTATAAGATGTCCTGCGCAGATGACTCGTATCTAGAAAGACGGTCGGCGAAGCCGAAATTCGGCTAGGACGACATTAATTAATTACACTCCTAAATTGTATCTCTTATTCCATCTATAGCACGTCTTCCATCTTTTAATACCGTTACACATTCTCTCACAATCTTTACGTTCGTTATTAGTTAATTGTTACGATAAGTATTATGTCGTTATGGTAAATTAAGTTATGTAATTGTTATCGACAGGTTTATCTTATAGGTTTAAAAACTGTGTTTGTGATTGGACAGTAATTTTTATTAAGTTTTATGTGTACCGTAGGATTGTAAAAACCGTTAGTTTACAAAATATCTCGGGAGGTTGTAATCTGTTGGAAAATTGTGAACTGTACCAAATCATTCACAATTTAACGCATTATTTTTCGTTAGTTTATAGTCTGTCCTGTAAAACCGTGAAATTTTGAGTTGTACAGTTCATAATTTTCCGACAGTTCACAATCTCGCGAGTTTTAACCAACGTTTTTTTTTCAGTTTTATCGTGACGTGTATATTTATTATTAATAATAACTATACACTACAGTACATATCGTTCTGATATTGCGCCGATTTCGAATCTTACGCGGGTAAAACTTCAGAACTCAAGTTGTAATATACATAACAATATGTTACATTTTAAGTGATTAGGTTTGGGTTTCCGTGTTAAATAAATTTTGTCTAGACAAAGTCCTGTAAAATAAATGAAACGTCGTCTTAATGTATTGGCATAAGTCTTATAAAAATTGTTTCAAATTTGAGTTGCTTCGCCGGAGTATTGAAAAGAGATTTGTAAAATTATACGTTGAACAAAAATCTTGACTTGATGACAAACAAAGACTGGTTTCTTAGATACTAAGTGATCTAAGTCTCGTTGCTATCTTTCAATATATTTTTTCTAAATTACAACGTCAGAACTTCCAAATTTGCATAAATCGCTTGCAAAATATAATGCACATGTTATACCGTAACTGATCACAGACCAGCATCATACTCAAAGGCTGTGTTTGAACACAACCAAATTGCCTCGCCATGTTTCACTTTAACCAATTTCCTGGTCATATCGAATTATTAAATAGAAGCTAGAGTTTAGTTTGGTGGCAATTACACAAAGAGTAAATATGTTCAGCGTCAAATATCTACTATTAGAGTTAGGCAATTAGAGTTTGGAAATGTATTTTGATACTGCACTATAAAACCAGAGGAGTAAATTAAGACTTTTTTTTTTTTATAATATAGGGGGGCAAACGAGCAGCCGGAGCCATTTTCATGACTACCGACGCCCACAGACATCCGCATAGAGGCTATACAGATGTGCTGCCCTCCTTTCTCCTTCCACCTCCATGGGCCACCGGCTACTTACACACCGCACGAAACGCGACAGCACAGCTGTCACTTTACGCCAGTCTCGTGTAAGCGAGAGGTACCTCCCCGGTCGTGCGACCCAATTCGACTGCATGCAAGCATGCAGTGTGGCACTACCTCTTACCAAAAGACTGTAAGTTGAGTATATCCTACTAAATAAAAATAGTGAATGTGAGTTTGTTTGTGCTTTCACGACAAAACTACTAAACCGATCATCATTAAACCTTGTACACGTATTGTTAGAGGTATTAGAAAACAACAGGAAAATTAAAAAAAAATTATCAGGGTGAAAAATAATATTGTGGCAGATATTGGAATTCTATTTGAATGAATCATTGGTGTTTATTGAAGGGATTCGGTAGTCGTGAGAAGATTCCGACTGCTAGTTTACCTCTTAAAGCTATAACGAGTTCGACTAGTTAGTCGCCAGTGGCTCGGCCGGTGGCGACTGCGACTTACTATAGTTTATATAAGCGCCTACGCACTTGGTCGTCAGTCTCAACTTGACGACTCGCCGCGTTGTGGCGACACACAAGCCACTGCAAGTCGCCGGCGACCAGTCGACAGTGCGTAATAACATAGCTCTAATAAAAAATGTATTTAAAACGATCTTAGACGCGCAGTGATGCTGTTGATAGACAACCAACGAACAGATAATACGAACGTTATCTCTACTAAAACAAGCCTTATGAAGGCTTGTTTTACACAAGACTTAAGACAAGGCCACAGTCGACGCCATCTTCGTCACTAAACAAACTCCGATTTGATTGATAAACTCGAATTCGAACATTGAGTTAAAACGTTACCTACGTACGTACATTTAACTCAACTTCAAGTCCTGATAAAGTGGACCGACTTCACATCCAACCGCAGTAAATCGGGATTGAATATCAGTGACCGATACAAACAGTGTTAACCTGATATATGACAGATATTGCCTCTAATTGAGTCCAGTGTACGCCAGATTCATGCCTTGTAAGTTGAACCAGTAGTCAGTACGCCAATCTATTGGATTAACCCGATTAGTACGTATCTATTTGCGTACCAGCACTCATTGTTCGTTAAACCGGCTTGTATAAACAATGTGAATCACGGATGGAATATATCCAAACTTCGCCAATTTTCGCAGAATGTTTCATAAGATTTTTGGAATCAGCCAACGGAATTATACATTTGAACGTGTTCTATTTTTGATTGTTCAATCAAAAATAGAACACAATATTCTTTTTTTTTTCAAAATCATATTGTATTCTTTTTTGGAAACTCCCATTATAAAAAAAAAACTTATTGACATAATTAATGATAGACAGTTAATTAAGTCCCAAATTACAATGTTACTCGTGTCGCATTAAAGATAAGGTATAAAATTATTTTTTTAAATTTATTTTTTAATTGTTTTATTACATTTTTCTTGTCATTAAACAAATAGCTATATTGTAATAATTTGGGTTTTTGTTTTTACTAGTACTTATAACTTTCTGGATATTAAAGTGTCAGTAAATTGTCATGTTTCCACAACGAAGACGAAATCTAAGACTGCGTTACATTCGTGAAAAAAAAACGTTTTTTTTTTTTAATTTCGTTTAGACCCAGCCTACCCATTTCACGCTTTCATTGAACGAACAGTATTTCGTCATTTCAAATTAGCTGTAATATCACGTATACGAGTATTCTCATCAGTTGAGTCATTTAAACTAATGTGTAATAAGCACATTATGAAAATAGATAATTTGGATCCGCACCTTAACGTGGTTACGTCACTTATTCGCGCGCCCCTGCCTGAGCGGCCGTTCCCATCGCGAGCGTTAACTATTTAACTATTGACTGTTATTTTCTGGAACAGAAATTTAAATTTAAAAAATCGAATTGTTTTTTTTTAATTCGAAATACAAATGTTTTGAAACATATGTCCGTGTTTTCTTTTTAAGTCAGTTCGTTTTTTGGACAGTTAAAAGTGAACAGTGACTTATGCAGTGATTTCCGTTGGATGTTTTCTACTTGATAACATGGAAAACCCGAAAGAAGAATAGAGAAGGTATTTTAAAACACATTAAGTATCCGACTAGCTTTTACTAGTGGCTTCGTTCGCATCCGTTATTTTTTTTTTAAATAAGTAGTATCCTGTCTTTCTAATTACTCTAAGTATATGTATACAAAGTTTAATGGTGATCGGTTGGGTGGCACACTTAGAAGATTAGTAGGATAGATCAAAATACTTGGAGTGTATTACTTAGGTGTATTAATGACATATGCGAGTCATGTTAATTTTAGGGCGCCAAAATGATTAGGTGGTGACATTAATTGGGGAAATTTGATACAATTGTCAGGCAGACATGTTGGAATTACACCTAGATGTTGTTATGTTTTTGAATAATCTAACTTAAGTATTCTCGTGTATTTACAACTAAACACCTCCGAAACGGCTTGACGGATTTTGATGAAACTTTCTTAAGGTCAGTTTTTTAGGTAAAGTATTTCAACTTATTATGGCGATATTTAAGACGAGTGAGTTTTATAATCTAACCGATTATATGTAGTTTTAGTAACCCTCATATTGTGTGTTGGTTATATCTTTTTCTCAAAACTATTATAACGAATATTATTTCATAAAAATCCTTTAAAAAATTCCTTTACACTACAATTTTCCTGTCATGTACTTACTAATTAATATTATAATTAATTATAGTTATAAATATAATTATAACTTTGTACTTCACTTTCGTGTAAGAAGGGGGAGACGAATTTGCATATTTTTATTAAATTACGTATGTAAAATAAATTAAATTAATTATTTCTAATTTATGGCAAATTACTTGACACATGCTTCACCCATTCGGTATTAAACTTATGTTTTTATATAAATTGAATCGTCTATCTTTTGTTATTTATTGTTAGTCGTTACTAGCTATTAGCTCTTGTAGCAGGTGCTAATTCTGCGTTGCAGCTAAATTCGGCAGGCATTTCTTGCACAATACCAACTTAGTGTGTAAACTATCGCATTCTATGAGGTTTGAATGTTTCCGGAAGCTCATTGAGGGGGAGAAGGAGAGGGCAACGCGTCTGCAAAACAATTATAATAATTAATAGTAACAGATGCGCAGCGGGATGAAGTAGTCGCCCCATCTTCTCATGGGCCACACGCTACTCACACAGCCTTTCCTTTTAAGGCGGTATCTTGTGAGCGAATGTCTCGGTCTTGCCGGTCTAAATCCACTACAATGCAACAACTACCGCACTGCCTCTTGCTAAAATCAGGAAATCACGTCTTCCGACGGATTGGGAAATGAAGGGTCTAATGCGCTGTCACACAAACTTTTCCCACAGAAAAACCATGTAACGGGAAAACCATGAGGTAATGCGCATGTTTCTGGGATTATTGTGAGAGGCATTAGTAGTACGCTGCATGCATGCATGGAACTGAATTGGCGGTACTAGTTTATACTATACCGGCGTAAACTGACAGCTGTGCTGTCGCGTTTCGTGCGGTGTGTAAGTAGCCGGTGGGCCATCCCGAGAGATACCTCCCCGGTCGTGTCGGCCCAGTTCGGCTGCATCCACGCTGCGTGGCACTACCTGTAACAAAACTTTATCACCAATAGTTATAAGTCACTAGCTGCGCCCCGCGGTTTCACCCACGTAACTTTCGATCCCGTGGGAATATCGGGATGAAAAATAGATGTTGGCCGATTCTCAGACCTACTCAATATGCTCACAAAATTTCATGAGAATCGGTCAAGCCGTTTCGGAGGAGTATGGGAACGAAAACTGTGAAACGAGAATTTTATATATTAGATTAGATTTTAACTTGCTGGTTAATTTGATACCCAGTCTTGGGGTCCATCAACAAAGACTAGACCAGAGACTAGACAGATAAAGCCTGAAGATAAGGTTATACGATACTAGCTGTGCTCCGCGGTTTCACCTAACTTTCGATCCCGTGGAAATATAGAGAAAAATAGATGTTGGCTGATTCTTAAGCCCTCCCAATATGCACATAAAGTTTCATAAGAATCGGACCCTACCGGAGGAGTACAGTAACTAACATTGGGACAAAAGAAATTTATATCCCTACTAATATTATAAATGTGAATGTAGGTAAGTTTGTTTGTTACTCTTTTACGCTAAAACTACTCAACCTACCAACCAACCTACAAAACCAATTTAACTTTGCAAACATATTATTAGAAGTATTAGAAAGGACATAGTCACATACTTTTTATTTAAAAAAAATACGGACTCGAGTGAAGTAGCGGCTAAAAGCTAGTATAAAATAAAAAACCTGAAAATAAATAAAGCCGCATCGTACTTTAAAACTAAATAAAAGCAAATAGACGCTAAGAAGCTTATAAAATCTTGCCGGCAAACTTAATAACTTCCCACATTAATATATAAGGAAACTTCTAGAATTCAAAAGCCGGTTAATGTTTCACGTTTGAAAGACGGAGTTTAAATTTAAAGCGATTTTCCGCTGGAGATTTTCAATTTCTTTTTAAACAGTGCGGTCTCAAGATTAGCGGGTCTGACCTGTTTCGGGTTGTCGCTGAAGTAGAGCGAAAGCTTGATTAGAACCAATCGAGGGCTAAATAATAAATAAAACGTTGCTAGATTTTTACGCCGTTAAGTTGCAGTATATAAATACAGTTTTTAGGGTTCCTTGCCTGGAGGAGGATGCCTTGAAAAAATCACACTTCTAAGTTAACGCAATAAAAAGTTATAGCCATTTATGCACAAATTTTGTATGAAAACGCACTTTTTCGAAAACCTATAGGGTACTTCCCGTTGAGCTAGAATTCTGAAATTTGGCAAGAAGTAAGACCTTACAGTATACATATAGGAATAAATCTAAAAATTGGTAAATAAAATTTATATCACTGGAAAAATCATTACCAACTTATGCATGTAGTTCGTTTCATACTAAATGTATGCAAGCACCTGCATATATAAGTTTGTCGCAAGGAAGTGTAATTTTCTCAACGTCTATTACTTTTGCTCATACCTCCCATTCCTACGGAACCCTCGGTGTGCGAGTCTGACTCGCACTTGGCCGGTTTTTTAATGTTCTAAGCCTATTATGAACTGTCGTAGAAGCTTTTTTTATAGTATGAAGGGGTAACCGGGGACATTATCATGACTACCATTCCTCAAAGAGGTTATACAGATTCGTTGCCCTCCTTCCTCCTCGCTCCATGGACCACCGGTTACTTACACCGCACGAAACAGACTCACTTTACGCCGGTTTCGTGTCAGCGGGAGGTACCTCCCCGGTCGTGCCGGCCCAATTCGGCTACATGCATGCACACTTATGCCTTGTTAAGTTTTTAAGTTTCGACAAAAGGGCGAATGACGACAACACACCAGCAATTGTAATGACCTGTTATCAGGGCATTCCCTGATTACACAGATAACACTCAATACTCATTTAATATTAAAAACAGTGAATAAGACTTGTGATAGTGAAAGCATCGTTATATACGCATACGGATTATCATCATCATCATTATCATCATCATCATCAGCAGCAGCAGCAGCAGCAGCCGCCGGAGGACGGCCACTGCTGGACATAAACCTCCCCCCCCTAGATAAAGCGGCTTAAGGTGATGACTGTGCTGTCGTATTTCGTGGGGTGGAAAGTAGCCGGTGGCCCGTGGACGTGGGAGGAGGAAGAAGGCCGATGCATCCGTATAACCTCTATACGGATGTCTTTTGGCGTAGTCATGAAAATGGCTCTAACTTAATACTGCGACATGTCCAAAATCCCTAATAGGTACGTGGTCCTTTGTAAACATAATCAAAAACGTTTATTTAGTGGAAAATAACGTCGCTAGTAGAGAGAGAGACGAACTTCTTAGCATTCCATGGATTCACCGTGCGGGTGCCGGGTCCATCGTGTGGCAGAGGAAGTAACCCCGAGTAGCCCCGGGACTTGTGATTCCGGGTGTAGGTTTAAGAGGCCTCTTTGTGATGATCATCAACACTCACCTTTACTACTCAGGCTTACTCCCCCTACCTAGCCATATTTCATAGGAGCCTGCTAATGCAGCTTTAGATACTCGTTCTAAAGTAGAACTTACTGCAGTTCTCGACAGGCCAAGTAGAGTTGCCTAAATGTATTGTAATGTACTTTACATTTGTTTCCCAAATTTATTTTATATGTAGTAATAATTTTAAAATATTCACCGTAATTTTAGAATGTACGGGAAATAAAATCTTTATTATTATTACTATCGTTATTATAATGAAGTTTTTACTTATTGTAAGGTGCAGAACAGATGGTGAACCAAGTGCCTGTAAATCTCAATACTCTCATTGAAACCTCCCAAGCGATCAGCCATATCTTACGACAAAGAAGTAATACGTTTAACGCATCTAATACACAGACACACAAACAAATTACGTGATATCAGGCATAGAACAGAACAGAGACAGAAAGAAGTTTCGTCTCCAACGTCTTGCTACATATCATATTCACCCTCATTATGAAGGAAACCCTAACAATAGGCGAGGTCATATGATATGAAATTGTTTAGGGAGGCAGAGGAAACCTGTAGCCAAACTTTGACTGCTTGGGGTCGGTTTTGACCCCTGATTACTGAGATATCAGTAACCAGGGGTCAAAACCTAAACTCTACATATTAGGTAGGTACTAATGCAGATTTTGACTTTCTTTAATATATGGTGGTCAAAGATTTATAGCACGTAGTCGCGCCCCGCGGTTTCACCCGCGTAAATTTCTCCCGTGGAAAATATAAAATCGTCCCATAGGAATATTTTTTCGGGGTAAAAACTATCCAGTGTTAATCCAAGTTGCCCTCTATGTGTGTGGCAAATTTCATGAAAATCGGTCGAGCAGTCTTTGCGTGTAGGAGTAACAAACAAACAAACATTCAAACTTTCGCATTAATAATATTAGTAGGATGGGCAATCGGATCATCGATTACCGACGCCCATAAATATTCGCACAGTAGCTTTTCAGATGTGTTAACCTCTCACCTCCATAGACCACAAAAACTCAACGGTACACGTCCCTGTTCGTGCCCAATTCATTTACAATGCAGTATGGCACTGACCTACGTCATTTATTCGAACAGATTTTGCAAGGCGTAACAATATTTCATATAAGAGCTATTGCTTCCATTTGTTCCCTACAATGGATCAATATTTGTATTGTGTATAGAATAATAAACTTATCATTTGTTTTTCAATTGTACACTACCCCCATATTACACACCTACTATTTTTATTTTTATTTATCCTATAGCTAAGGTTGCCTGGAAGAAATTGCTGTAAAGTAAAATGCCTTTGTGTACATTTGATTAGCGTACGTCTGCAGCTTCTCCCGCGTGGATTTCGGACTTCAAAAATGAAGTTATTATACATATAAATCTTCCTCTTGAATCTCCTCATCTATTAAAAATACCCCCATCAAAATCGGTTGCGTAATTTAAAAGATCTAAGCATACAGACACACAGACGGCGGAGAGCGGCTGTGTTTTATACTATGTAGTGAAACTGTATTGCCTACCGTATATAAAGTGCGCAATAAAGAAAATTTTCATTCTATTTTACTATTAAACCTCCATTTTTTAATCTGACAGTGTCGGCTTCACATAGCCAATCCTTTTTCATTATTACACAAAGGTCCAGTGAACTTCGCTGTCTGTTCTCTCCAAACGTAACATGATTGTAGTTTTAAAGGACCACGCGATATGTTTTAAAAATCCTTTTGTGCCCAGGAGTTTTGTAAGAGGTAGTTCTGCATGCTGCCAGCACGATTAGGGAGGTACCTCTCCCTAAGCGTGTAGCGTTTCCAGGGGGAAGAGGAAGGAGGGCAACGCTGTACCTCTATGCGGATGTTTACTACCGTCGGTAGTTATGAAAATGGCTCAAACTGTACAGCGTACACTATTAAAAAAAAGAAATAAAGCAATCAGTTTATTGACTGGCCCACATACATCCGCACAAAATCTGATCTCACATCCCACACAACCGAACATAGAGCAATTTCAATTTACAACACTTCAATCGCTAAAATTTTATCAGATGCGTCTTCGCCTGATAATGGTAGGAATTACCATAAATTATAGAGATTATGATGGAAAACACCGCAAATGAGTCCAATACGGCCACACAACAGATGGCGAATGCACCGTGCACGCTTCTGTGTCCGGCGCACCGCCAGAATCACTTAAATCATCACCTGGTTACGATTTCTTTCACATCTGGACTTTAAAAAAAAATATTTTTTTTTTTTTTACTTTAACTTTGGATTAAAATAAAATGAAATATCATAATCTTTCGACTGAACATAGGCTCCTTTAAACAAGATCTCAAGGAACTCACTGAGATCATCCCCGCAATTCGATGATTGACGTTTTCAATAAAAAATGCCCTAAAATCTAAATGGTAGTAACTTACCAGTCCATCTCAATATATTAGTTAAGCAGTTTCCGAGATTAGCTTGCACGAACGTACAGGCAAATTAAAAAAACATTGTTCGTGTCCTTTTGAGTATATAAAGTGTTAAGCGTTGTCCCGCCCCCATTGTAAATATTCAAATATATCAGCCATCAGTTACAATTATATTTTACTAGCTTACGCCCGCGGCTTCGCCCGCGTGGATTTCGGATTTCAAAATTTTAAATTATTATGTTATTCTGATATGAAAGCTACTGTAGTTTAGTTGTAAATATTACTGTAGTTTCATGAAAATCTGTTTAGTAGTTTTTGTGTGAAAGAGTAACAAACATTCTCACAAACTTTCGCCTTTATAATATTAGTAGGATGTATAGATTTTTGGTAATAACCGTGCAAAAACGTGGCAAGCTACTAGTTATAAAGATATGAAACATAGCTCAGTGTGTCGAAGGACGTAGGTACTGAGTATGACGGCGCCACAACGCATACATACACAAGTCTTATCAATGACTCCTTGTTGCACCTAAATATCAAATCAAATCATCGCTACATTTATTTATTATATTGTATGTGTATCATCATCAGAACCCTTTATCCGTCCACTTTTTGCACGATACTGGTAAAGTGACAGCCGTGTGTTTTTCGTGTGGTAAGTAGCCGGTGGCCCATTAAGGTCGGAGGAGGGCAAGGCTTCTATATAATCCTGAATCATGAAAATGGCTCCGACGGCGCATTTGCCCCCAAGACGGCCGATCTGCTCGCACTGCACGGAGATGGTCTTCTATCGATCGTATCTTTATCCAACAAACATTTTCTGGTACACGTTGGTCAGCATCACAATATAATTATGTATTCAATGAACAAACCGCCTGCATAACATTTATATAATACGTAATTTGGTAAGAGGTAGTGCCACACTGCATGCTTGCATGCAGTCGAATTGGGCCGGCACGGCCGGGGAGGTACCTCTCGCTTACACGAGACTGGCGTAAAGTGACAGCTGTGCTGTCGCGTTTCGTGCGGTGTGTAAGTAGCCGGTGGCCCATGGAGGTGGGAGGAGAAAGGAGGGCAGCGCATCTGTATAGCCTCTACGCGGATGTTTGTGGGCGTCGGTAGTCATGAAAATGGCTCCGGCTGCTCGTTTGCCCTCCTATATCATAAAAAAAAACATTTAATGTGGTCAATGTAGGTGGGAGGGGGATGGAAGGCAACGTGTATGTACAGCTTTTGTGCGGATGTCTATGGACTTTGGCAGTCATGAAAATAGCTGGGACTGCTTGTTGTTTTGCTTACAGTCCGGGACTGAACACCTTGAGAATTATTTATATTAAAGAAGATAAATAAGATAATAATATCTATAATAATAATAAATAATATCTGTGGACTTTACACACCACATTGGCCTAGCCCCGTGCTAAGTACCGTAAGGACTTGTGTTACGGGTACTAGACAACGGAATATATTTAAGATTTTTATTATAGAAATACATATAATACATATATAAACATCCATGACCACGGCATGATTCGAACCCGCGACCCCTGGCGCAACATGCTCCGCTTATCCGAGCCCTGTACCACTGCGCCAGCCTGGTCGCCAGCCAGATATATAATATGATAAGAAAGAAAAAGTTTATATTTTAGACACCACTAGATTATAAGCTAAATGAGTGTCGCGCTTTATGATGGTTAGTTGCGAACTGACTTATGAATATATATACTTGACAATAGATTTGATGGCGTTGTTGTATGTAGATTGTAAGTCAAAAGGTAATGTACGTGGACCGTACACTCCCTTACCTATAGGCTATAGGTAGTAGTAAAAAAAGAAAAAATTAACAATAAAGAAAATAACGCTTTTTATGCCTTCCTTCGATTGGGATTAAGATTCTACAAATTTTTTTTATGGAATAGAGGGGGGGGGGGGCAAACGAGCAGTCGGAGCCATTTTCACGACTACCGACGGCCATAGACATCCGCATAGAGGCTATGCAGATGCGCTGCTCTCCTTTCTCCTCCCAACTCCATGGGCCACCGACTACACACCACACGAAACGCGACAGCACAGCTGTCACTTCACGCCGGTGTCGTGTTAGCGAGAGGTGCTTCCCCGGTCGTGCCGACCCAATTCGCTGCATGCAAGCAGTATGGCACTACCTCTTACGGAATTTTCATTCCATTCATGAAAAAAATTCCCAGTCCATGCTGAAATTAAAAAAAATATTAACGGCAAGTCATGATCCCAAGAAACCCTACTTCATTATGGGAACAATAACCGCAAATACTGCATTTGGAATTTACTGTTGTTATTATGGGAAAACAGCAGTTCTTATGTCATAACTGACTCCGCTAAATATATTAAATTACATCATGCACACTATATAGTAGGTATGTAATGAACAAATGTATAATTATTATGCCCTTACGTAACCTTGGTTGCTGTAATTATTGTTCTAAAACCTATGTAAATATACTGAAATCAATATTTGAATATTATAGGTTTGTACCGAGACTTTCGTTAGAGATAAGCGTTTTTTATATTTATTGATAATTTATGATATCGATGAACCTAATCCAAAATGTTTTTTTTTTATGGTATAGGGGGGCAAATAAGAAGATAGATATCCGCATAGATTCGGAATTGGGAAGTCATAACGATAAAATATATAAAATATGTCGGATTCGATACTCGCCTAGGCAATCTAACATAACCTAACCTTATTTACCTAAACTTAACATTTTTCATCGACTCACTTATGGTGAATACAACATAAACGAAGTGAAATAAAATAAAAACAACAGGATAATATACAGATACCTAAAATTCCTTTAATAATAAAAATTCTAGATAATTGTGGTACATTTATCAAGTACTAGAGTAATTATGTTAAATTATTAATTTTTTAGGTTAGGTTGTGCCTTCCTTGCACGATTGCATAGCCTGACCCTAAATGAATGATTGTAATTTTGTTTTTAAGTATTAATAAATAAATAAAAAATAAAAAAAAGAATAAATTAATTAAAGGATAGTCTGACAACAATTTCACCAGCAATTCCATTCATCTGACAACAATTTAACCAGCATTGCCATTCGTCTGACAACAATTTAACCAGCATTGCCATTCGTCTGACAACAATTTAACCAGCATTGCCATTCGTCTGACAACAATTTAACCAGCAACGCCAATCGTCTGACAACAATTTAACCAGCATTGCCATTCGTCTGACAACAATTTAACCACATATGCCATTCGTCGTACAACAATTTAACCACATATGCCATTCGTCTGACAACAATTTAACCAGCATTGCCATTCGTCTGACAACAATTTAACCAGCATCGCCATTCGTCTGACAACAATTTAACCACTCGTACCATTTAGGTGACGGTGTGCGATAGTGATAACGGTTGACAAACAGGTAATATAGCGTTATGAGAGATTCCACTATAATAGCCATGTCTCGTCATCTGTTGACTCAGTGCCGTACGTCATCACCTTGATTTCGGTGGCCCCATGAGAAATAATAACCACATGACCTTTGTACATCAGCCCTTGACCGCTCAATGGTATTAATGATCCTTAGAAATATTTGTATAAAACGACATTAGCTATGATTTTTGCACATTATTTACAACGACATCATCATCATCATCATCATCATCAACCTCATAACACTGCCGAGGTCAGTCGCTCGGACGATCGAGGTCACAAGCCGCTGGCCAGCGGCTTCACGATGATGAATGACATTTTGTATTTGCTTTTTAGGGTTCGGTACCCAAAGGGTAAAAACGGGACGCTATTACTAAGGCTCCGATGAGCGTCCGTCCGTCCGTCCGTCCGTCCGCCCGTCCGTCGGTCACCAGGCTGTATCTCATGAACTATGATAGTTAGACAGTTGAAATTTTCACAGATGGTGTATTTCTGTAGCCGCTTTAACAACAAATACTAAAAAAATAAATAATATGAGTATTTAAGGGGGCCCCCATACAATAAACGTGATTTTTTTGCTCCCACACAAAAGATAAGCTCCCGTTTTCGTAGATAACGGTACGGAACCCTTCGTGCGCGAGTACGACTCGCACTTGACCGGTTTTTATTTCATTTAATCAGTCGTGTTTGTTAAGTACGTTGTTTTATTTATTTATGGTACTTCATGTTACAAATCTATATAAGAATTGTAATAAAATATTTGTAAGGATCAGCCTCTTTGAATAAACACCAAGACGACTTCTGCTACCGGCATCCATCGCTGACCGGCTACTGCGCGGAGACCGTCTTCCCACCAGAATGGACCAACACTTCGTCTTCCTAAACGTGGCCTCTAGAACCCTACTGGCATCTGCTCATCTGTAATCTGTATAAGCCAGGGCGACGAGCAAAATATATTAATAACGTTTTTTTTTATATTAGTACTGCACTAATAAAATGTTTTTATTGCATTGTCCTGTACAGAGATACAGTACTGGTAATCAATAAAATTATAAAAATCCCAATCTTGATTTCCCATGCATATTTATCTTCATCCATTATCCTGGCTCAGAGATGCGTGCAGGAACCGACGCAGACTCGCTGCAATTGAAATAGGGAGACACATCTCAACACGCCCCTCCCTAGGGAGCTCCTTCCTTTCACATGGCTGCACAGCGCAACTAACACAGTACCACGCACTAATTATACGTATAAAAGAGTTTTTCTAATCTTCGTCTGCTTTGAATGGGCGGATATATTATAAAGAAATATATAATATGCGATCCACGTTTTCATGCAGTTTTCGATCCCGTGGATATATCGAGATGAAAAATGTCCGTCGATTCTCAGACCTACCCGATATGCACACAAAATTTCATGAGAATCGGTCGAGCCGTATCGGAGGAGAATGGTAACTAACATTGTGACACGAGAATTTTGTATATACCTAAAGAGAAGATAAAATTATTTTTGTAAGAGGTAGTGTGAGATACCTCTCGCTCATACGATAAGTTTCCAGTGGCCCCTTTGGCCCATTGGAGGAGATGAGGGCAAGACCTCTGCATGTCAGCAATGCGGATATTGATGGTCGGTATTTATTGATTGATTGTAATTGCACCTCTACTCTCCTATTACACAAGAAGCACTCAGTTGTACATGAAGTATCAAATAACTCTAATACAACATTATATTAATATAAA
This sequence comes from Calycopis cecrops, assembly GCA_001625245.1. NCBI lineage: Eukaryota > Metazoa > Arthropoda > Insecta > Lepidoptera > Lycaenidae > Calycopis > Calycopis cecrops. Next base: position 75,563 of record LUGF01058999.1, on the reverse strand, counting down.
TATGAGAGAGAAAAGGAATATAGGTCGAGTTATAAAAGCGTGTATTTTCTTTGTTTCTAGGTTGGCGGCTTCGTCCTGGAATACCTGTGCGTACACAGTTGGCCCCAATACACCCAGACAGACGAAATAACGTACGTACATTTATTATCATATATTATAAACAACACCGATTTCAAAGAACGTGAAATAAAAGTTTTGATGTAAGAAAGTTGAGTAAGAGATAGTGCTGCGGAGCGTATGTAGCCGAATTTTGTCGGCAAGGCCGAGGTACCTTTCGCTTACACGACACCGGCTGTGCTCTCGCGTTTCGTGCGGTGTGGAAGAAGGTGGCCCATGTAGGAGGGAGGAAGACGGAGGCCAACACATGTATAAACTATGCGGATGTCTATGGGTCGGTAGTCAATCAATACATGTACATACGCGAGACTGGAGTTAAGCGACCTACCGATACAATATAAGAATATCAAAAAGAAAAAGAAAACTGGTGTAAAAACACCTTGTTTTTCAATGGGAAGCTTCGTTTATCAAATAAGGATAATTTGTTATCGCAATCGCCTGTTTGTACCGCACTTGATCTCTTAATACTGATTATATAAGAGTTAAGACCTTTAAGTAATAAACCTCACTCCGACCGCAGGAGGCAACGGAGCGCTGACTATTATCTAATCAACGCTGCAACTTGCTAAAGACGTTTCTATTTCATTTAATGCTTATAAATTTCATTTCCGATATTCTTATCTCGGAAAATCTAGTAACAACTCTCCCTCCCTCATTTTTAGGGTTCCGTACCCAAAGGGTAAAAACAGGACCCTATTACTAAGTCGCCGATGTCCGTCTGTCCGTCCGTCCGTCTGTCCGTCCGTCCGTCCGTCCGCCCGTCCGTCTGTCACCAGGCTGTATCTCATGAACTATGATAGTTAGACAGTTGAAATTTTCACAGATGGTGTATTTCTGTTGCCGCTTTAACAACAAATACTAAAAAAATAAATAATATGAGGGGGCCCCCATACAATAAACGTTCTTCTGTGTTCTGGCTGTTCCGTACCCAAAGGGTAAAAACAGGACCCTATTACTAAGTCTCCGATGTCCGTCCGTCCGTCCGTCCGTCTGTCCGTCCGTCCGTCACCTGGCTGTTCTTCTCACGAACTATGATAGTTAGACAGTTGAAATTTTCACAGATAGTGTATTTCTGATACCGCGATAACAACAAATACTAAAAAATTAAATAATATGAATATTTAAGGGCGCCCCCATACAATAAACGTGATTTTTTTTTCTACGTTTTAGTAGATAATGGAACGGAACCCTTCGTGCGCGAGTCCGACTCGCACTTGGCCGGTTTTTATTTATTAACTACATCACAAGTTCATTCGTTTGTGTTAGACAGCCATATTCACCAATAAAAAAATGCATAGCTAAAAAAACGTGATCCCATTTTTCAAGTCAAATAAATGCAACAAAAAATCTAGACCGCATCCGAATTGACTTGCCACTGACAAATCTCTGGCCTGTCACCCGTTAGAGCCAGAGACAGGACAATTTCCAACATGTCAACCTCATATCACCCATGTTGAGCGAGCTATCGCTTGATTTATTGGTAACATCCAAACTATTGTTTTCACAGCAACAACGTGCTTTCGCAAAACATTTTCTCCCATCTCTCTAAAGCAGTCTTTCCCAAAGTGGGCGATAACGCCCCCCTGTGGGCACTAGATGCTCAGAGGGGGGCGGTAAGGGGCCAGAAACGACATAATTGTCTTTGAATATCAAGGTGTAATAACTAATAAGGGGGCGATACGAAGTAACTGATTTTCAAAGTGGGCGTTAGACGACAAAGTTTGGGAACCTATGCTCTAAACTTTAGAGGCCATTTTCAGCGAAATGACGATGGACAGCAATAAAAGACCGATATCCGAGTACTGGTCTGCTTGGATATCTGCGGCGTTATTCTTCTACAGCACTTCTAGCATTTCCGTCACAAAAACCATACACTTAATGCATATCGGCAATATGGGAAGGTGGTAAGTCACTTAGTCTCGGCATAATAAATCACAGTACAAATTAACTATCCTTAGTAGTAAAAACAATTAAATGCGTAGTTCCACGAGTACAGACATCGATCAACTAAAGTTGTTTAACTAGAAAGCGCGTCCAACGCATCTGGGATTGTGTACAGTCGGTCTTTACCTGCTAAAAGGGTCACTATTGTTTATGGAATTTTCAATTATCGAAAAAAATGGCACTTTTGCTAGCCCATTATCATTTAAACCGTTAGAGATACGTAAACATAATGTTTGCAGATTATTTAGGAAATTTCTTATAAAATAATAAAATAATGTAAAAAAGCCTAAGTCGTGGGGGTTTTTTTAGAGCTATGGCGTGTCAAATAAAAAAATGTTGCTTTTTTATGCCAAAATTCTGGGTTGTTCTTACTTTATTTTAGTCATTGGATGCCAGTTTGTTCTAAATTGCTTCTGTTATGTTAGTAAAAGTATGTAGCTGTTAAATAAAATCAAAATCGACAAAATCTGTCGATGGATGTTGCAGATATCGTCGAAATAAAACAGAACGGAAAATTTTATGTTAATAAAAAGTAAAATTCGATAAAAAAAAAGTATGCAACTTAGACCCCCTCTTTTAGGGTTTTTTCTCGATGATTTGACGTATATTTTCATATTTTTTCGGGCGGTCACTTTTCGGAGAAAGACATTGTATATCTTACTTTCCCAGCGGATACCGCTGGCTCTGCATACCAATTTTGTATATTTTTAGGCAGTAGTAGATGCTTCGAACCTGCATTATCTCCGATTTGACTTGAAAAATAACCTTACAAATGTCTAATTATGATAAGTATATTAGAAGCTACAGGGGAGCAGATGAACATACATACGCTATGTGTATACATACTTACATACACACATACATACATACATACATACATAGATACATACATACATCTATACATATAATAAAACAGTAAAATTTTAGTGTCTGTACATTGAATATATTTACGAAAAACTAATTGGGGGCGATTTTAAAATAGTAAAAGAACACTTTCCTATGATTTTAAATTTTTTTTTGTCTGTTTGTTCGGGCTAATTTCCGAAACTTCTGGACGGATTTTCATGAAACTTTACATTAATATAGCTTTCATATCAGAATAACATAATAAGTTAAAATTTTGAATAATTTTTGAAGTCCGAAATCCACGCGGGCGAAGCCGCGGGCGGAAGCTAGTAGATACATAAATACATAAATACATTTATACATACATACATACACAAAATCCTAGCTCTCCTCTTTGCCTCGCCGTAGTCGGTAAAAAGGGTTATTGTATCGTCTACTTTGATCCGATTCGTTTTGCGAATGTCGATAACAGACATACATGATACAGGCCTCTTTTTTATTTCAGCACGTGTACCGGAACAGGTCACAACACAAAACTATTCATACTTTGGCGGCGTTATTGTAGATATCGTAACAAGAAAGCCATTGTTTTCCTTCAATCTTATCTCTTTTGAGAATAGTGACGCTTCCAGGATATTTGAATAGATAAATTGTTTGTACAAATTATTACTATTACTCTTCGGGAAAAGATAAATTTATCAGAAGCAAGAAGAGTTCTGTTTATTCAATAGCGAAATGCTTAATATCTATCTTAGATTAGGAGCTAGCTTTTACCCGCGGCTTAACTCGCGTCGCGCTATCTTTATTATTTTTATAATAAAAGTATCCTATGTCATTTCTAATACATACCTCCAAGAATATGTGTGCATGTTTCATGGTGATCGATTGAGTAGTTTTGGCGGGAAAACGTAACGAACAAACTCACATTTATAATAAAACTAAGGTTAAGTAACGTTTAAAAAGAAAATTAATACCTATAAGATTATTTTAGTACTAAATTACACTTAAAATTTAGTATATATACGTAATTTTGATCTTAGTTATTTTATCTGCGCCGTTTTTAACAATAATTTATGCTTTTTTTATCAGATCAAATTATCTTTTTTTATCGGTTTCCCTTTCTATCTGACGTTTTGTCTGTAGGTGTAATTTTACGTAAATCACGTAAAAACAACAACAAATTTCAAAGCTGAAACCTGCACATGCTTCTTTTAGAATACAGTGGACAGACAGACATACAAAAAACATTTTATTATATATTACAAGGAGCATACGGGCAGTCAGACCTTGGTGACTACCGACGCCCATATACATCCTAATAATTTCTATACAATTATGTTGCCCTCCTCCCCTCTATACCATCCTCCCTCCATTTCTTAATCGTACTATCGAGTACCGCCAGAGCCAACCCATTACGTATGCAATGCAGCATTCACTAGAGAAATAGAACAAATTTAATTGTAGGTACACACTAGCACTAAATCTATTCTCACATTGATCTCAATTGGTTAACATCCTTGTACGAACAGTTAGTACTTACACTTGCGCCAGATGAAATTAGTGGTTCGTGCTTGCCCTATTTCCTCAACTTCGTTATCTTCTATAGCGACTAGAATATACAGTCAAACTGTGTTAAAAGTCGAATGGCGTTTTTATTATTGAGATCGAATTTCAATCCTAGCGACTAGTAATAATAAATTAGTAAGAGGTAGTGCCACACTGCATGCTTGCATGCAGCCAAATTGTGCCGGCACGACTGGGGCAGTACCTCTCGCTTACTCAAGACCAGCGTAAAGTTGCATTTCGTGTGGTGTAAATAGCCGGTGGACCATGGAGGTCTGATGTCAATGGGCGTTGGTAGTCATGAAAATGGCGTAAATGAATTCGCCCCCCCTATTCCATAAAAAAAATCGATAGATGGCACCACTGTCATTATTCAGTAACTATCAATAAAATTGCTCAAAATGAATTGAATTTTTGTGTAATTATATCTTTTCTTCAAAATTAGGTTTATTAATTATATCTTAATAGGTACAATAAAGTTGCCTAAACTAATGCCAACGTCTATTTTATGAAAGAAGCCTTCTCAATATAACTAAGCAATTACTTTCTTATAGGGAATGCAATCCCGCAGGAAATTCTCAATCCCGGTATTTGCGGGACTGGACATTTTCGATCCCGCGGGATCCCGGTATTTGCGGGATCCCGCATGAACAAAACTTCATGAATAATTTATAACTCCTGACGGTACGTAATGAAACAAATCTAATTATATAATCATTTATTATAAATTAACTTACTTATTTAAAATTGAGAAAGTTAGAAAACTAAAAATTTTTAAATTAAAATTGACAAAAGTAGAAAACTAAACATTATTTTGGAAATAACTTCTTAAAAACGTTAAGGTGTTGATTGTTTCATCTGCTAAACGGCTCCTGACCTTACAAACTATATGACCAGCAGCAGAAAATGCTCGTTCTGCTAATCGTCGTTCGTAATACATGATTTTCGCTTCTCTGCAATCCCGCAAATCCCGCGCGGGATCCCGCTCATTTTACGAACGGGATTGCATGCGGGATCCCGGTATTTCGGGATCCCGGTATCCCGGTATTGCATTCCTTCCTTTCTTATCTGCCTCTAATTCTTTTGTAAAATGACGATTAAAGACATCAAACAAAATGGCGTCAGTGTATTTATCTTGATACAGACAGGGTTAGGAGACAGCCTCGGTGGCTAGCTATGGGAGAGGCCTATGTCCAACAGCGGACTGCAATAGGCCGATGATGATGATGATGATGATGATAATGACGATGATGATGAGCCTCAGGAATGTGTCGCGTCTCCATATTTACGAAATCACTGGTGATGTTATGATAATGACCTGTACTATTATAATAATACAAATAATACTAACATAGAAACATGGGCGGCCTTATCCCAGTTCAAACTAGACAACTAGAGGCGAGGCATGTTGCGCTCTGATCTAAGAAGCCAGAGGAGCTTCTGGAGAATGTTTATAATGGACAAATCTTCCACCTATTGGTCCTATTTATAATTAAGAGGCAGTGCTACGCTGCTCACGTGAATGTAGCCGAATCGAGCCGGCACAACCGGACCTCTCGTTTACACGATACCGGCGTAAAGCTGCAAGTAGCCGGTGGCCCATGAAGAAGAAGGAAGGAGGGAACGCATCTATTTTACTTCTATGAGGATGACTATGAGCGCCGGTGGTCATGAAAATGGCTCAGACATCTCGTTTGCCCACTTATACTATAAAAAAAAATTCGCTCCGATTTAAGAAGCCAGAGGAATCTTTTCTGGAGAATGTTTATGAGGGGCAAATCTTCCACCGATTAATGCGCTTATCAACTGGCCGTGGTTATAGGGGCTGTGTGACGCAATCGACTGTTTCTTGGATACTCCGTATCTGGGTGGGGGGCTTTGCTATAGCCCCGGGCCCCATCAAACTTAGGGGCCTAAGATAATTTTGTACCCATAAAAGGGCCCCCAACACAACCACAAGGTCTCCAAGCTCCAAGCCCCGCCAGTGCTTAATCCGGCGCTGAGTATCGTACATGTCGTTGAACAAATGTTGTAACTGATGCCAGCTAATGTCCGAGAGATTACTGGTGTTTTACAAATACCCCGTAGCTCATCCGCCCTAGTTCCCCATAAAAAAGATACAGCATTTTTTATTATAAATCTGAAAGTAGTAAGTAAAGTAGTAAGTAAAAAATTTAGTAAGAGGTAGTGCCACGCTGTATGCTTGCATGCAGCCGAATTGGGCCGGCACGACCGAAGAGGTACATCTCTCTTACATGAGGCCGGCTTAAAGTGACAGCTGTGCTGTCGCGTTTCGTGCGGTGTGTAAGTAGCCGGTGGCCCATGGAGGTGGGAGGAGAAAGGGGGGCAGCGCATCTGTATAGTCTCTATGCAGATGTCTATGGGCGTCGGTAGTCATGAAAATGGCTACAACTGCTCGTTTGCCCCCCTATACCATAAAAAATAAAAAAAAAAAAAAAGTATTTATATCGTAATACAGTACCACGAGCGACCTGAAAAGTAGTCGAACCGACGCGGAAGCTGCTCACTCTGACGTTCACAAAGGCATGCAGGCACTGGACACAGGAGCTAAATATGTACAGTACGTACTTGTAGATAAATATAGAGAGTATGGTGATCACAGGATATCTTACAAATTGCGGTAAGAATGAAAAAAATAAATAAATAAAACAGTATAAGAAGTAAAATAATGGTACCATTGTTACAAAAGTTACATCATATCTATGATATCTCATTTGTCGGTGTTGTGATACTGGGTACCGCTCACGGCCCAAGATAGCTGTAATGCAACATAGACACTATCTCGAAGATGTTACCAAAAACTTAAAATATCATATACATTACACTCCAAAAGTACTGAGCCAATTCTAATGAAATTTCGCACGGACACGTAACTTTGTCCAACTTAAAAGATAGTCTATATTTCATAAATGTTTGTATTCATGCCCCTCGTAACTACTTGACCGATTATCATGGAATTTCCTATGTTATACCTATATTCGGTATGAGAATATATGTACATATTTCAACAATTTATTCCCATGTTTTCCGAATTATGCGCATAAAACCACGGTGCGCTGCTAGTGTGCCTACAAAAAACGCAAACTATGTAACAATAGCCATTTAAACCAAGTTCGTGGTTTAAATCACCTTTCAATCGACTGTTAGTGGTATCAATAGTATGACATTCAAGGGAGGGTATCTGGCATCAAATGTCCTTCGAGACCACGCCTTAACACGACTCACCCGTGTTCGACATGGCACCGCGGGTGACGTTGGCGGGGTGACATTTGCGAGGTGACATTTTACTATGCAGTCACCTAATAGTGACAATCTAAGATACGAGTACATCTATTGTCCAGACTCATTTTAGTAAGGGGTGGTATTATGCTGCTTGTAGCTGATATACGGGATGCCGGCAAGACATTACATGATTCCGCCTTAATAGCTGTCGCGTTTCGTGCGGTAAGTTTCCCGTGGCCCATGGGAGCGATGGAGTTACAGGCAACAAATCCGTCATCAAAACACTTCAACTCCTCGATCCTCGGCTACACTTAAAAAATAGTTTTTCCACATTCGATCTTTCCTTGCCCATTTACATTAAAACCTTACAAACTTTTTATTATATTACTAAGAAGATATGCTTACAGGAAAATAAATAATCTAAACGTTGCTTTATCTATGTGTAAAATTAATAGCAAACTGTGTACATTGGCAAAATATTAACCTAATGCAATTATGGGCAAAGCATGCCGTAATTGAAATTCCGCCGACCGCGATAGCCAATTACCTGCCTCTCAAAATCAATGGCGGACAATTAGAATTTCCGAATTCCGAAAATACCTTTCCGATGCGGAGCGGGAATGAAAAATTAAAATCACAGACACATTTTATATTTTAGAATCTCTAATTGGAATGAACGTGCCATTAGTTAAATAAGTATTATTTTAAAAATAAAAATAGCGGAAAATTTCGTATTTTTGCATTGAGAATCTCTTATTTCAATTAATGGCATTACGGCGGTTCAATTAGTAAGCTTTCATTTTATAAGAGAATTTACGCAATTTTAATTTTTAATGTTTTAACGACTTGATATTTTATCAGTTGTTTAACTATTCATTTCAGCAAAATATTTTTATTTTATTTGTATGCCAAAGAAATAAAGAAATGTTTTGTGCACACACACGTTAAACAAATTTTCTCTTCAATTATGTTGCAGCAAATCAATTTAAGTTGAGAAGCTGGGTTGATTTTTTCACTGGCCTAACTAGGGACGAACCTTAAGGTGAGAAAGTAAAATTCCCCATCTCCTCGATACCTTCCGGAAAATTTCAAAATAGGATTTTACAATCCTTCTAGCTGGCACCAACCCGATTTGAATTGACAATGCTGCTCGTCTTAAAAATAATGATTAAATAGATAAATGCAAAAGTATGGAACTTTTTTTGACCCTAAATGTGAAATGTAGCAGTTATTATTTAGCATTTCATTCATTTATCATTATCAGCTTTTATATGGCCTGCATTTGAAAACATTTTTTGTACCAAAATTTAGGGGACTACATAAAAATTAAAGATCTCATTATCAAGAACTTCAGCCGCAGATGTGCAGAAATAAAAGAGAAGATAAAATGACTAGGAAAAGAAAATAATAATTAAGTAACAATTTACTAACTTTTTAAATGGTATAACGGGCAAACGAGCAGTCGGAGCCATTCTCATGACTACCGACACCCAAAGACGCTCCTTCCTTCTCCCACCTCCATGGACGTCCTTCAACTTTCTCAATTTTGTTCAACTTAGTTCTCGATGCTCGATCTTCATTCTTCACCCGAGCCACAGCTAGACTTTGACTGACAATCTACTTGGGAATAAAAAATAAAAAAAACTGGCCAAGTGCGAGTCGGATTCGCACACGAAGGGTTCCGTAACATCATTGAATGGGCAAAGTAGTTTTATATTTTTATTTTTAGTATTTGTTTTTATAGCGGCAACGCAAATACATAAGTTGTGAAAATTTCAGCTTTCTAGTTATCACGGCTTATGAGATACAGCCTGGTGACAGACGGACGGACAGCGGAGGCTTGGTAATAGGGTTCCGTTTCAACCTTTTAGGTACGGAACCCTAAAAAGGATCCAAAAATTAAACAGACGTGAAAATTTCTGCGGCGACCATTGGATATAAATGATGAATATCGGTACGTCGCACCTCGGTTTACACTATTATCCACACCGCTGGATTAAAGTATTACCACGCGCAGTGTCCATAACCAGCTTAATATACCACCAATTTGTTTTTACTATGAAACTTCATACAAATATCGCGATGAAAGGGAAATATTTTGCGAATACAAATTGTTATATTCTGTTCAATAAGGGACCTTCGCGATTTTAATTCGATGGGGAATTCAGCAGTAATTGAATCTTACGCTTGGGATGGCACCGTAATGTGGCAGATCGAAATCTACTTTTCATATTCACTCACAGCTAACATCATATTTTCTTCTCTGTCGTTTCGCTCTAGCCAGAGCAGTCGTGGCCACGATGAGGTCTCACTTTGATGTTAGAGGTGGGCACAACTTGTACCTCGTACCATCTCCCGCCATCTCTCTATTTACAGCCTGTATTGCGCAAACACGCATTGTCCCATTATGGATTTTAATTAAATAAATATAATACTACTATACTTACTAAAACAATAATTGAACGAACCCTAATTTTATAAACTCTACGTTCTTTGCGATGAGCGGCATTGTTGAAGGGGAGGCGCGGCGCTTGCACTGCGAAATATAGACTTACAAATGTCACTACAGTACAATAATCTGGAAATTTGAATTTAATATCATGTTTTGTCGATAGCTTAAAAAGCTTATATCGTTGGCTATATATTTCAAAGAGCTTGACTTGCTTTTAAAAATCAAAACTGTTTATTAAACAGTGTATGCAGGATCATAAAATCATAATTAAAATCGTTTCATGCTTCAGTGCCTGTGAAGAATAAAAACCATCGGATATATTAATACCAGTAAGGGCCCGATTTGTTAAACAATGACAGCAATAACATCAATATCGTTCCTTTGTCTTGACAATAAATTGTATTGTAAATGACAATGTTAACATCAGTAGGTTGGTCACGCGTCGAACCTACCATCGCCATGTTCAAGCAGATGCCACTGCCATTGCCAGTGGGTGGCATGGAGTGGCAAGCCGGCAAAATGCCGCGATTCATCTTAAGGCCTGCGTAGATGAGGGATTTTTGTCCCCGGACTTTTTGCCTGCTAAATAGATCGCTTACAACTGTATCGAGTAACGTAAATTAAAGATTAAAAATACGCGGTACTTTGCATTCATTTTTTCCGACGTTTCTGTGTAGATAACTAAAGAAAACGATAATTGTTTTTCCGATAGTGGCACAACGCTATTTAATTTTATTTTTATTTATTTATTTTAGCAACAGTCCTGTCAATTTAGTCTCTCAAATTAAAATAAAATAATAGTTTAAAAAACTAAAAAACACGCTTCATCAATCCTGGCGATCCTAATAAGGATGATGGGAAACTGTTATGAAATTATTGCATTGTCATCGATCCTTGATACGTATGCAAAGTTTCAAATTAATCAGACTTTTGGAAACCGGTGAAAATTAAGCTCAAAGATTCCGTTACATACATACATACAACCCGATCTAATAAAAGCGTGTTAAAAACGGCTTATAGCTTGCATAACGTACCAGAGCGCCAGTGTGACGTCACAGACGCTAGGAGCATGGATATCGGGAGCGGGCTATGGTACAATTAGCACTAACAGAGCGCCAGCATTACGTCATCGACGCCAAGTGCGCTATCTAGCTGTGCAAGTACAAACGCCCGAAGGCCCGAACTACCGCACTGGGCGTTATCAGCGAGTCCGTGACGAAACGCACTCGCTATCATTTATCACGATACACTTTCTCCCGGGAGTTATTTTCGGAGCACGCTCTAATGTCTATCAGCATCCGTCATTAGGAACTACTTACGAGCGTTTAATGTATCTTATATAAACTTCGCCCCGCGGTTTCTCTCGCGCAAAAACAAGAGACATTAGGTTTTTTTATATGTTTCTATTTTATACTATTCCAGGTTGTAATCTAGGTATATGTATGTTAAATTACACCAAAATTCGCAGTATGATTTTTGTAGAAAAGAATAACAAACACGTACAAATACTTAATACTAGTAAGATCGGTAAAAAGTTCGGCAACCCATCTGTTAGACCTCTGGTGTTACGGATTTATGTGGGCGTTGGTGATCGCTTTACATCAGGTGACCCAACTGCTCGTTTGCTTCCTGTGCTATAAAAAATAAAGATCATAATAATAAACTAGAATTCTTGGCTTAGGCCGATATAGTTCATTTGTGTTCTGAACAAAGATCTCCGAATTGTAATGGATGTTAGAGTAAGAGATTGGTCATCTTGCATTCTTACCCAGCAAAAAACTGTATTTTTTTATTGTAGAAGAGAACAACAACAAAACAACTACAACACGAGAAGAGTAATGCAACGTGTTTGGTGACTTAGGGGCAAAAAACTGTATTTTTTTATTGTAGAAGAGAACAACAACAAAACAACTACAACACGAGAAGAGTAATGCAACGTGTTTGGTGACTTAGGGGCAAAAAAATGTATTTTTTTATTGTAGAAGAGAACAACAACAAAACAACTACAACACGAGAAGAGTAATGCAACGTGTTTGGTGACTTAGGGTGCTTAACATAGAGAAACAGGTTACCGGTACCGACAAACCTGTACCGGTAATATTGCAATATTATCGATAACATTGCAATGTTATCAACATGCATGCATGCATGTGGCCGAATTGAGCCGGCACGACCGGGGAGGTGAATCTCGCTTACACGAAACCGGCGTAAATTAACAGCTGTGCTGTCGCGTTTCGTGCGGTGTGTAAGCAGCCGGTGGCTCATGGAGGGAGTAGAAGAGAGGAGGGCAACTCATCTGAATAACCTCTATGCGGATGTCTATGGGCGTCGGTAGTCATGAAAATGTCTCCTCCTCGGTTACCCCTTATACTATAAAAAAACTAGAAAACTTAAACCAAAACTGCATCAATTGCGGTTTGAAGCAAACATTTGTTGTAACAAAAGAAAACGCCAATCCAGATATCGCATTACCGAAATACTCTGACCGCGAGACATTGTACCATGTAATTACACTTTGTTAGGACAATTGCAAAAAAGTTACGGGTCCGTAACATTTTCAGCGGACAAGCATTTAGCGTAATTGGCTCGTTGGGCAACGCGCGGCGCGTTTGAACCGCGCACCAGACAATTGTCGAACCCAACGAAGGCATCTGTAGTACAATACTTTAAGGCAAACAGCATTTTCGCGACTTCCGATGCCACGTGTTTTTTTTTATACTCCGGTACAAACGAGCAGTCGGAGCGATTGTCATGACCACCGACGCCGATAGACATCTCCGAAGTTACGCAGATGTACCCTCCTTCCTCCTCCTCTCTCCATGAGCCACCGGCTACTTACACATCGCTACTTACACTTTGCAAGAGGTAGTGCCACGCTGTATGCTTGCATGCAGCCGAATTGGGCCGGCACGACCGGGGAGGTACCTCTCGCTTACACGAGACCGGCGTGAAGTGACAGCTGTGCTGTCGCGTT
>LUGF01058999.1:43390-62284 GCA_001625245.1 Calycopis cecrops | reverse complement strand
CGAAACGCCGGTTGCATGTAAGCGAGAACGCCCCGGTCGTGCCGGCCCAATTCGGCTACACGCATGCAGCTACCTCTTACTGCACAATACTTTAACGCAAACAGGATTCTCATGACTCTCTATTCCTCCCTGCCCACGTGTGTGGGTAGATGTCTATTGACGGCGTCAAACAAATTGATTCGACTGTCATATAATGAAGGGTATTAAAACACGAGTGTGATTTTTTGAAACGAGCGAAAGCGAGTTTCAGAATAGTAACACGAGTGTTTTAATACCCGTGTTATATGCAGTTGCATACACTACTTTATCTTCACTAATGCAATTAATCAATTATTATAATATTGCGAAACATTAAATTCATGCCTACGTCATAGCGAACTCGACGAAATTAAAATCTAACCAATGAGGGCGCAGCTGCAGTGCGCGCAGGGCCAATCAGGAGCGAGCGCGCGCTGTTAAGGATTTTGACATAAGGCTCTCTCACCACTCACTCTCTCTCTCTCTCGCTCTCACACAGTGTTATAATGAGATTTTACGATATCGATTTGGATATTATAACATCATGTCAAATTGCTTAAATTGAGTTTTTTGTTGTCTGAGCTATAATAGTAGTTATTATAAGTCAAGTATTGAAAACATAAGTAGAATGTTACAACATTAGTGTAGATAAAAGCTTTTTCACACTTGAGAATTGATGTATAATATATATAACTTTAAGACAGTGCGATTTTAGTCCTGGCAACATTTTTATCGTGGCATATTTCAAATATGGAATTCCAATTTTAAAACGGAGATAAAACGTAAAAGTGCAACGACGGAGTGCGTAGACGGCAGTACTCGTCGCGGTTGAAACGTTTCGAGTGTGAAAGGGGCTTAACGAGCTGCACTGTCCCCTTAATAACTTGCGTCTGATAGCGTTCCCTTGGCAACGCGCTTAAACATCACGCATTCCAAGCCATTCCCGCCAATTAGAGTGGGTAACTGGTGCGTGCCCGTGTAGAAAGTATCCTTAAATAATGTAACCCTAAGCATCGAACAGACTAAAACAGTATATGCCTAAGTAAAAAACATATTCTTTGAATAAGAAATCTGAAAAAACTAAGAAGATAATAATTAATAACCCTTGGTATCGGAATAGGTTGGAAAATGTTAAATATCTATGCAAAATTTTATTTTATCTGTGCTAATAAATAGACAATGGGAAAGAAGGGGGGGTCTGTCCCCCTATCGACCATAAGTACAGAGGTTCGACGCTCCAGGTGAGTTCACCTCTCATATAGATGAAGCTGCACTGACCTTCAGTCCTTAGCGTATATTCTACCTAAAAAAAAAAATAGACAATGACATGAGATTTTATTATCTATTATTATCTATGGTAATAAAAGTTCTCGCTACTACCATCAAATTCGACCCTAGACTGAGAAGAACCTTCAAGATCTGGGGCGCTTGTTTTCGTAATGAAATAAGAACTTTGAATCACATGTATATTTTTGTCTACTTTAAGCTAAGTCCTTTTACACGATTTATCTTTAAACATAATTTAATCTCCTCAAAAGACTCCAATTGCTTTATCCCTTATTAGCTTCCGCCCGCATGGTTTTCGGATTTCGAAAATGGAGTTATTATACATGTAAACCTTCCTCCTGAATCACTCTATCTATTAAAAAAAACCCCATCAAAATCTGCTGCTTAATTTTAAAGTTCTAAGCATACAGCCTGACAGACGGCGGAAATCGACTTTGTTTTATACTATGTAGTGATACATACCTAGTATAAGTTATAAAACAATATATATGTATACATAAAACATCTTACTACTGAACTTAGATCATACCGATCTACTATAATTAATAACGTACAGATTAATGATACTTTGGAGGTGGTTTTTTTTTTAATTTTGTCAAGGCAGCCAAGTTTCGCAATATTAGATTCTAATTATTAATATATGCAAATTGGTTCTTTCAATTTGGTTTTTATTTAAAAATTGTTTTAATTAAATATTCGTAAGCCGTACAAAACAGATTTAATTTTAAAAGAATTTGTACTAAATGAAATACTCTTAGTGTATGAATGAAATTAATGAAATGGAAGCCTGTGGTATGAAAACTTGATTTTATATAACACGCTGTTTCGTGCTTGTAAAAGGTGTAATAGCATTGTATCATTGCTGCCAAATTGGGCTGGCACCACCGGTGTGGCATTTATCCTTGACTTAACACCGGTATTAAGTTAAGTGACTGCCTCGTGGTCTAGTGGTAAGCATGTTCAACCACAGACGTGAGGTCCTGGGTTCAAATCCCGGGTCGGACCAAAAATTGTTATTGGGATTTTTCAATTTCTCATAACAGTCCGAAGTCAGGAAGTTGGCGGTGGTACACCCCCGTGCCTCGGAGAGCACGTTAAGCCGTCGGTCCTGCGCCTGATTTCTCACCGGTCGTGTCGGTCTGCCGTCCCATCGGACTATGAGAATGAGGGAATAGAGAGTGCACTTGTGTCTGCGCGCACACTTGTGCACTATAATATGTCCTGCGCATCTGGCTCGTCTCTATAGAGACGGCCGCCGTAGCCGAAATCTGATGGGAGGACATTATTATTAAGTGATGTCTATTTGATGGCGTTTTTGACGATTTCACTGGATTATACTGAAAGAGAGCCAGCCTATGGTTTTATTAGTATTAGTAATGTATTACGTTAGTAAGAGGTAGTGCCACGCTGTATGCATGCATGTAGCCGAGTTGGGCCAGCACGACCGGGGAAGTACCGCTCGGTTACACGATACGGGCGTAAAGTGACAGTTTAGTACGGTATGTAAGTTACCAGTGGCACATGAAAAGAGGCGAAGAAAGGAGTGCAACGCATCTGTACAATCGCTGTGCGGATGTCTTTGGGCGTCGGTAGTCGTAAAAAATGGCATCAACTCGTTTGCCCCTTTATAAAAAAAAAACAAATTTAACGGTAACGGCTTAGTAGCCGGTGGCCCGTGAAGGTGGGAGGAGGAAGGAGGGCAACGCATCTGTATAAACTCTACTTCTCTATGCCGATGTCTTTGGGCGTCCGTAGTCATTAAAAGGGCTCCTCTCTTACCCTACTAATATTATAAATGCGAAAGTTTGTATGTTTGTTTGTTTGTTTGTTTGTTTGTTACTCCTTCACGCAAAAACAGCTGAACCGATTCTCATGGAATTTGCAACAGACATAGAGGGTAACTTGGATTAACACAGGATAGTTTTTATCCGACCTATAGGATGCCATGGGATGATTTTATATTGTCCACGGGATCGAAATTTACGCGGCTAAAACCGCGGGGCGCATCTAGTACTACATAAAAAAATTATAACATTAAGATCCTTCTGTCGCGGTCGGGTCGCACATGGCGTCAGAAAAATCAACAAAATTAACCTGCGAATTGATCACTTAATTGACATAAGAGTGTGCAGGACTTGAAGGTCGTCATCACACCTGCATTCTGTAGGCCTTGCAGGTGTACGCAAATTCACTTGAAGCAGAAATACAAATGAGATGATTTTTACTGTCGCGTGTCCGAGCCAGTTGTCTATCATTAAAGTCCATAAACATCCGCTTGGACGTATACGTGGCCTTCATCTGACCTATGTGCCAACGTACCGAGCGATAGGGTCAATTCACACCAAAAGCGCGGCGAAGCGCAGCGAAGCGAAGCGCACTTTCAGTGTCATGTAAATTTAAACTTTATTTTCATTACTGTAGTACTTATTATCGAATTCTCGCGACTTCCGCGCGGATTCCAGCGAATTCTCGCGCAGTCGCGGGAATCCGCGCGACTCGTTCGAGTTTCTCATGCGATAATAAGACGTATTATAGTAATGATTATAAAGTTTAAATTTACATGACACTGAAAGTGCGCTCCGTTTCGCTGCGCTTCGCCGCGCTTTTGGTGTGAATTGAGCCTTAAGCTCCAGAACTACCGTCACTTCACGGCGGTGTGACGTCTGATGCGCCTACAACAGCACTGTCACTTAGCAATGCGTGTATAAAATACACGCGTTAGAAGATTTCCGACAAATTATAGAGTTTGCTGTAAAGCTTTCGTTGGTAAGTAGCCGGTGGTCCATGAAGGGAGAAGGAGGGCAACGCATCTAATCACTATGCGAATGTCTATAGGCGTCGGTAAAAGTCTCCCACTGCTCGTTAGCCCCCTTATACCATAAAAAAGACTACAAATTTACCCTGGCTTCCATTTATACCACATTGCGGAACCCTTAATACAGATTTTGAAACTACCAAAGTATCCCCAAAGTGTTTCAATTTCATCATGCTTGTACAACCGACAATGTGGTTGCGAAAATTCGCTTTTGGTTGTCATTGTTGAGGCGACGCAACCACGGAACTGAGGAAACACGCTCTTCAGCCCTATTGAAACACCATCGAACAAACCATGCGCCAAAGAACCATGGCTTTTATATTGTCACCCAAATAATGCCGTAATTTCGTTTTCTATTATCAATTCATTTTGCTTTTTAGAAAACGATATACCTAAAAGCCGTCACACACAATACGGTAAGATATGTGTATGATGTATCTGCACAGATATCTGTCAATATCGCTCTCTATACTCAAGGAGCACCACGAACTAGGCAGATAGAACTTATATTATACTGTCAAGTATCTGTAGACACTGACAATATATCAAAGAATAGTTTTAGACGCAGATAAAATCTTATCGTATCTGCTTAGTGTGTGGCAGCCTTAAGGCGCGCTGTATGAAGAGGTATGAGTTTTATCGCGTGAAACAGCGATTGAGTGTAACACCGACATAACGCTTTAAAGCGCTTACACAAGTTACATCTCTTGTGTGATTTTCACTTCGATTTAAGCTGACCACGGCCCACGAAATGGGAGGAAAGAGGGCAACGCATCTGTATAACCCCTGCGAATGTCTACGGGCGTCGGTAGTCATGAAAATTGCTCCGACTGCTCGTTTGCCACCAATACTATAAAAAAAATCGGTGACCCTGGTCTCATATATTTCAGACAGAAGACGACACTAGCCGATTGACCTGGATTTATGGATTTTTGGGATTTGACGATGGGGCTGATGATGATGTCATCTATCTCTTTTGCGCACTCTAGTAAACTCGTGACAGAATATAGTTCATGGCCGCGACAATGTTTACCGCAAAGAATGCTATTGTTGCACTTTTAATTTATGCCTTGGCATTCTAGTTGCATGCAATGTCCTAGACTCAATAGTCTAGTCAATTCACCCGAGAACGAGCAATCACATGCAGATCGATCTATTCAATTCCACGGCATAAGGTCAGGTAAAAAAAAAGTCAATTATCGATACAAGTAGACATCGACAACCATAACGTTGAACTATGGATGTCGAGTCGAACTGTACATGAAATTAAATCTCATAAGTTCACTAAATACTTGTCTTAGAGAAATGTTTAAATATTCATGAAATGTAAATTAGTAGCCACCCATAAATAATGTCTTAAATAAGTAAAAACAAAACAATAATTAAATAAAGTTGGGTTTTTACTTCCTACTTATATTATAAATATATATTTTTTACGCAAAGAGTACTGTACAGATTTAAATGAAAATTGATGCAGATTAAAAAAATAATGGTTCTTTTCGGACAAATTATGCGGGATTAAAATTAAAGATACTACTAACTTACTATTGAATAAAAAAGTACCTATTTTTTTTAAAGTTCTTCAAGTTTGCAAGTGTAGCTTATAAGTAAAAGCTTTATAGTGTATCTAGCAATAAAACACATTTACGAAATCATTTAATAAAAGTGTAAAGTGACTACAGCAGTAACAATGATGTTTTTTTTTTAAATCTAATCGTATTGACTGAATATAAAGTACAGAACCCGCCACATTTCCGCTCGCCGAGCAATCGTCAGGAGGTCCGCTCACCGCAAGCGATCAATGTAAAGTTAAGTAGTCTGGCAAGTCTCTGTTTATCAAAATTACAACTTCAAACCGATCATTGTTGTATAACTTCAACGAACGGCCCTTGCTTACAGGGCTTGCTTGAAGACTTGAGCAGAGCCTTGTAAGATTTAAGGACCTTAAGTCGCAGGCCCCAATAGAGCTTAATCCGGCGCTGGTCGCATCTAGTAGATATTGACCATGAACTTATCATTTTATTCTAATAACTAGTAGTTTTAGTAAGAGGTATATTAAATAGCAGCCGAATTAACTCGAAAAAAAATTTAAAATCTATAAACGTTTTATTTTTATAAATCCATAGCGTAACCTACATTTAATAAAACCGCAAGCTTATTACTTTTTAATTATCTATCCTATATGGAAAAGGTGCTGATACCTTTTCCAATCCTTAAAAACGACCAACAAACATAACTTTTTAACAATTTGTGTGTAATGTTATACATTTTTTCACTACAATATAAACTGTAGTTTATATTACGGTCCGTTACTAACCAGCGTTATTGTATCATCACCAGATATTGTAAAGGCAACTCTATTATGACTACAGTAAGCTTATTTTCGCTTTCCTTGTGTAACGCACACGCCTGCCTATTTTATAATCCTTCTTTTGTTTTCTATTACAATGGCGACGAAATCACAAACTAACTTGGTTGTAAGTAAAAAGGCATTGTTACACTTGGTCCGTTTATGTTTTCTAAATAACAATAATACGTTTGTTGCGCCGGTTTACGACTTTAGGAAACTAAGATTAATTTTTTACTGCCTTGTAGCTTTGAAACAATTAAGTGGAACCCCTATGATGTAGCTATTTCAGGACTTGTACGGGTAATCTGTCGTGCTTTACAAGCCGATCGTGGGAGAATTCCGCTGATTGGCTTTCATTTTTTTATTGCATGTTTGTCTCTGGGTTGGAATTCAATGGCCAATGGTGATAATTAAATTCATCATGCACAACTTTATAGATTCTCTGCCATACTTGACATCCTCCAGTGAAATGATCTTGTACCACGTAGTACTACAGAGATCACCTTATAATCTTAATTTTTATCATATCAGTTAGTGATCACTTTACATCAGGTGACCCAAATGCTCGTTTGCCTCGTATGCTATAAAAAAATATATCTAAGTATTCTCTGTGGTTGACCTCCAGTTATTGGCCACAATACAACTTTAAGGGAACCGTACTCCGCTGTCAGTCTTTTGTCTTTATCTCTTGTATCTGGAGACCTGTATAATATTTTGTAATGTTCTTAGTACGGATCTTTAATATAAAATGTTAGTTAATATAATTAATATTGTGACCCACAGATGGCGCTGGTAGAAGACTCCGCGGCCAGCGCGTCTGCTGACGACCCTGAAGCGCTGCTGAACGAGTGGCTCGGAGAGCTCACCGTCCTTACAGCTGTAAGTAGAAAATATTACTTCGTGTCAGCAAAGTATTTCCAGAAAAAAAAAATTGTGTAGCAAAGTTTTTCCAAAAAAAAAAAAATATTTCGCATCAGAAAAGTATTTCCAAAAAAAAAGTTTAACTTCGTGTCAGCGAAGTATTTCCAAAAAATATTACTTCTTTTATACTTGTACATAACATACTCCGTGTTAGCAGTGTTTCCAAAAAAAATGAGTTCGCGTCAGCAACATGCTATGTAGGAAAGTAGAGCTCTGATAACTCGTAATAGCTAGTGTGCTATTATTAAGTGAGCTAAGCTGTCGCGTTTATTGCGGTGTATACGTAGCCGGTGGCCCACGCGGACGAGAGGAAGAGAAAGGAGGGCAATGCATTTATGCGGTTGTCTATGGGCCATCGGATACTTGCACACTGCATGAAATGCGACAACTCGGCTGTCACTTTGTGTAAGGAGAGGTGCCTTTCCGGTCGCTTGCCCAATTCGGGTGCAATGCAACTTACAGCGCCACTACCTTTTACAAATTTTTTTTTTACATTGAATAATTCTGATTTACAATGAATAAAGAAAATAATAATTATAATGAAAAAGTGAAGCATATAAACAATCTAGTACACGTCTCATCAGGATGGGTGGGCACGTAACTGGCTGCATTGCGACTGCACAAGCGCGGAGAGTTGCCAACTCCTGTAGGATTCGCAAACAGCTCGCACCGATTTGGGACGGCGAGATACAGGCAGCTCAGTAAGAGGTAGTGCCACGCTGCATGCATCCGGCACGGCCGGGGAGGTACCTCTCGCCTACACGACACTACAGTATAGAATATACGAGTGGAGTCAGCAAGTTAAGGAGCAACCAATCCACCTGGCTCCGATTCCTCGTTTGTATGCAATAAAATAGAAACACTAGATCTAGTGTCGGCTTACATAATCGGCTCTATTGGCGCTTAGTCAGGTCGGTCCATTTAGGAATAATCCTACGCCCTTATTAGGAATTACAGAGACCGAAGGATCTTCCTAGGTGGGCCAACAAAAGTACTAAGCTTATTTAAAAATAACAACAACAATTTAATTGGTTTTTTTATGGTACAGCGGGGAAATCGAGCAGTCAGAGCCATTGTCATGACTACCGACACCCATAGACATCCGCATAGAGGCTATACAGATGCGCTGCCCTCCTTTCTCCTCCCACCTCCTGTTTTAATTTATATTATAATCGGCGTGGATTATATGCGAGAGTTTGAGCCACTATATCGATGCGCATATTTGGTCGGTATTCATCAAGATTCGACAGCTTGTTTGCCCCTTGCACTACTAAAAAATCAGAGTGGATTCGTGTGTGATACAGAAAGTTCTTAAACGCAGATTTGTGTAAAAGTTTTACCCCTGCGAAACTTGTCCTTCGCAAGTTTTGTGATGTGTCTGTGTCCTCCAAGTTTTATATACTTGTTCCACGGGCTGTTTATCTTGGCTGCAGTCTCAAGTTGAAGAACGGTTTCTCAAGACATTTGGAGCACGCTCTCGTGTATATTGGGCGAAAAGATGCATTGTCTAAAGAGCACTTCAACTTTGCAATTCTGATATATTGCATGGACATGTACAATGACGACTGGGCTTGTACTTCCATTCGTTTCAATAATTCTACAAAACTAGAGTCTAGAATAGTCTAGTTGTGTCTATTGTGTGTTTTTTGCTAAGAACAAATATGCAAACTCACAATTTACTGCGGTAGAGGATGAGTGTTGATGATGTTAAGTATTTTCAAACTGTAAATTTGTGTTTTGCTTATTAGAGCGTTGTGCTACAACTGGACCAAATTTGATGATACTATTTTATGTTTTACTTCTAATTGGACATAAAATACGGTAAATATCTCGACACATTTACCTACAATTACCTGTCTACAGCGAACTACTAACTACACATACATGTATGTAGATACGATAAGTGTAATCGTGCTTCAAAAATTGTCATGTTTATATTCAACAAATGCTACAAATGCACTAACTGGTATTTTAAAAATAGCTCTGTATTCTACCACTCACAACTAATGAGTTTTTAGGAATAAATACCTTACAAGTAACATCATTCAACAATAATAATTTTTTTTCTCAAAATGCCGATTAGAATTTCAGTTCAAAAGTTCCACGAGTATTTGCTGGAATACTAGTAAACGATACTTTACAACACTACCTCTTACTAAAATATAATATTGTCAATTTATTACTAACTTCGTTTTAACTAATATCAATAATTAATTAATTATAAAATTTATGTGGTCTATAAAAGTTAATTAATTTGAATAAAACTACCGCGAAAGAAAAATATATATTTCCTATTCGACAAATTACATCGTTTGCCAGGTACGCTATAGCTATTTATACCTGGCATACTCACATGTCGTGCTGTACGCTGTTCTTAAATCAGCTTCAAAAATATACCTTTTAAGTTAAACTTTTGGCGGGTTATTGAACTTATTGTTTGGAAATAATTCAGAACGTGGCGATTAAAGAGATGACTAAAAGGCAGATGATACAAGAATGAGGACAGACAAACAAACATAAGTTGTGTTAATTGTATGCTACACGCAGCGGCTTTGTTGGAGGTGTTTAAAATATAAACGTTATGGCTCTCAGTTGAAAACAGTAATAATTAATTACTTTTTATTTAGTCTATGTAATATACAGGGTTATTTTTTGGTCACCGGCCAAATTTTAAAATAAGAAAGTAAACATCATTCCAAGGGTGTGTTTTAAATTTTATCGTCTAATTGTAATATTTTTTAATATAAAAATCGATTTGAAATGGTCGTTAAAAAAGTCACGATTGTTGTTCTTACACGAAATGTATCGACTTCAAGGACAGTGACGTCAGCCTACCGTGAGTCGCGAGTGTGATGCACATGGTGTGATGGACAAAGTAATTGTATCTAATTATTTTTTTAATATTTTTTATTTCATAAATCGAATGTATTATTGTTTCTGAACCAAACTTGAAAATTTGGCTGGTGGTTTGGTCTTTATTGCCAAAATCAATATTTATTGTTTACTATACATAATATAGACCATCGTCCATACATCGAGATTCTATTATATCAAGTTTGTAACTTGTTTTGTTGTGCATTCATTCATTCATCATCAGCCTATTACAGCCCACTGTTGGACATAGGCCTCACATTCACTAGAAGCCCCCCTGATTCATCTGCGTTACGTATTTACTCAGCATCTATTAATCGTAGGTTGGTGCATACCTTACAGCCTTCTTCAATAAATGGATCAACTACCACCGGAATGATTATTGACATCGGATGAGTAGTTTCTAAGTTTAGCTCGTTCAACCAAAAAAATACTCTTCAGCTTTATATTTGTATAGATTTATCTGGCTGACCGAAATAACAAGTCCCGTCAGTGTAATTTGGGGGTTGACTTGCCAATGAAAAAGAAGAGTACTTTACTCCAGCGCGGGTAGGTAGACGCTTAGGGGGTTTTAGCCTTAGGGTCAATTCACACCAAAAGCGCGGCGAAGCGCAGCGAAACGGAGCGCAGTATATTTGTCATATGAATCTCAACTTTATTTTCATTACTATAGCACTTATTATCAAATTCTCGCGACTTTTGCAGCATTCCAGCGACTTCTCGCGCATTCCAGCGACTTCGCGGGAATTCGCGCGCCTCGTTAGAGTTTCTCATGCGATAATAAGTATTATAGTAATGATTATAATATATAGTTATAATATAGTTATAATAAGTTGAAATTCATATGACACATAAACTGCGCTCCGTTTCGCTGCGCTTCGCCGCGCTTTTGGTGTGAATTGACCCTTAGGCCCCATAAGGATCTCATCAAGATCAAGATCATTTTTATACCTACAACAGGGCCACCTTCTCAACTCCCAGGTCTCCAAACTTTGGGCCCCACCAGAGCATAATCCGGCGCTGCCTTTCTCTGCATACAAATTCTATACTGTCATCTATACAGAGAGCTGACAAAAAAATGATTATCATTCAAGCAGGCGACGCGACGTAACAAGAAAACACTGAGGGAATACAAATTAATGTTTATATCTATACGCGGATTTAAACAAAGTAAATACGACTCCACTGCGTAATGTAGAGACAGTAGGTAAACACCACTTGTATAGATTCTTAACGGGTCAAGTGCGAGTTGGTGAGGGACAAACGGTACGAGCATTACTTATATAAATACCAAATTGTATTTGGGGGCGTCAACGTCAATTATAATATAAGAATAGCATTCCAGACAAACCTGCGTGGTTTTTGGTCTGCTTTTTATGTAATATTGTAATGTTTGAATAAAATTAAAAAAAAAACACACATCCTACTAATAATATAAATGTGAATGTGAGTTTGTGTGTTACGCTTTCATGCCAAACTACTCAAGCGATCATCATGAAACTGTAAACATATTTCTAGAGATATTAGAAATGACATACATAGGATACTTTTTATTTAATTTTTTTTAGAAGGGTCAATAAATATTGTCGATAACAGACAAACGGACAGTGGTCTTATAGGGTCGCTTTTTGCTATTTACTTATTTAGCTTACTTATTTCATAAGACGTCGATTTAAAACCCCTTTCCTACGGGGAATTACTATGATCGATGTTATAATTAGGGTTGCCAACCGTACTATAATATATAGTATTGTACTATATTTAGGGCCTCCGTACTATATACTGTTGAAGAAATATATAGTACGCTAAAAATACTATATTTCAATACAATAGCTCAATGTTTATATTTTGCAACACTAAAATTAGTAAAATAAAAAAAAACATTTTGACAGACGTAATGTGCGTGCGACGTATTAATATTTTTGCATTTTACTAGCCATTTTTTACCCAATTTTCATAAAGCTGTCAAGCTCATGAAAGGCAATGTCACAGTATTAGATGTGTATAACATAATGTCTAGTCTGAAATTGGCAATAGAACAACGAAAAAAAGGTAGGTAGATTCTATGGGTTTGAAACAAGAAAAATGTTAAATTCCCTGAAGGCAAAATCTCCTAATGAAGTTGATGCCATTCAAAAGAATTTTTTGTTATTTGTTGATAAATGTTTAGCATATCTTAATATGTTTGACTTTAATGAAAATAATTGGTTGTGCAAAATTCAAAAATTTAATTTAAAACAGGAGGTATCTTTTTGATGACTGTGTGAAGGTTATAGAAGTTGTTAATTTACAGACAAAACTTGATTTAAACATGAATGAACTTTATTGTGATATAAATATACTAAACGAAATTATTTCCAAAATAAAAGATTCAAGCGAAATCATTAATTAAAGCACTTCAGGAAAATGGCAGCATATTTTCAAAAATACTAAAAATAACTTAAATAATATATATAAAATAATATCTTTTCTGCTCTCTATTCCCGCCACTTCAGCATTCACAGAAAGGATATTTTCAATTATGAATTCGAAGTGGCGGGAAGATAGAAATAGAGCAACTATATCTTTAATAAAAAATTAGCTCTTGATTTATATTCATTTAAAACTTGATTGTGATACATCGTATGGCAGTTTTCTTCAGGACAAAAAAATATTAAAAAATGCAAGAAGTGCAAAGAAATATAGGTTTTATAAGAAGTAAATAAGTAAAAATATAAGGTCTATTTTTAATTCTTCCCTACTAATGTAAGAAATTAGGAAGAGGTAGTGCCACGCTGCATGCATGTAGCCGAATTGGGCCAGCACGACCGGGGTGATACCTCTCGGTTACACGAGACTGGTGTTAAGTGACAGCTGTGCTGTCGCGTTTCGTGCGGTGTCTAAGTAGCCGGTGGCCCATGGAGGTGGGAGGAGGAAGGATGGTAACGCATTTGTTTATCTCTATGCGTCTATGGGCAACGGTAGTCATGAAAAATGGCTCCGACTGCTGGTTTGCCCCCGTATACCATAAAAAAAATGTACTATATTTTTTTGGAGCGTACTATATTTTTTTTGGCTAAATACTATATTTCGACCAAAAAATGTTGGCAACCCTAGTTATAATAGTCATCTACGTTATAAGCAACAAGACTCAAATAATTATTAATTAATTAATAAATTGAGCAATCTATATTAACTAATAAAAAATATAACAACAAAAAAAAAATAGCTTTGGGCATTATTGCCTGTACAAACATAAAAAATCATTGAGAGTAAAAATCTTGTTGATTGTACTGTTTGCACGTAATGAAAATCTGGCTTCGCTTCACTTTCGACGCCGACCGTACGCCGATAAAAAACGAGATAAAAAAGTACGCGATCCGGGATGGCACACGTGCGGAGTGCAGCCGGCGGGCGGCAGGTGCTCGCGACCGGGCCGGCATGATTTGCACGACGGATACACTTTAAATTACAATCTGTGGACCAATGTTTTGAAATAGAAGTATTTTTGTACCTTGTTATGTCGCTCGTGAGGTCTCTTGGTCTTGTGGCAGCAATCACAGACTTGAGGAATTCGAATCCAGGATCGGAGAAATGAATTTAGTACTATTTTTTTCAACATAATAATTGTTAATTTAGCTGTTGGAAATATTCTCATACGGGGGTGAATCTCACTCATCTGCGGAAGCCTAGACCCACTTCGCTTACAAAGCTGAAATTGAGGTCTTTAAAACACAGGTCATTTTCTACGTGATTCTGATTGTAAGATTCTTTATAGAATAAGCGTTAATCTGCGTCACTGTCCATCAATTGATTCTTCTCGTTTTGTCTATTCATTAAAAATAGTGAAGCAACAGTTGCGAAGTCTTATCTACACACAAATTGTCGGATGTTCGTCTAATCGGCAGTTGGCCGGCTAATCTCGTCCACTCGCTTATTCATTTACATTTTCGTAACATTTAACGTATAATATTAAATATAATATTTAAATGCTAGTACTTTTCTATCGCTTGTTGTTTTGCAATCAAAAAACAGTAACGAATGCTGGTGTGCTCATGTGGTTAATACAAATTGGCTGCGCCAAAATTCTTAGGCCGTTGAAGAATTTTCAATATTAGTAAGAGGTAGTGCCACGCTGCATGCTTGCATGCAGCCGAATTGGGCCTGCACGACCGGGGAGGTACCTCTCGCTTACATGAGACCGGCGTGAAGTGACAGCTGTGCTGTCGCGTTTCGTGCGGTGTGTAAGTAGCCGGTGGCCCATGCAGGTGGGAGGAGAAAGGGGGGCAGTGCATCTGTATGTCTCTATGCCGATGTCTATGGGCGTCGGTAGTCATGAAAATGGCTACAACTGCTCGTTTGCCCCCTTATACCATAAAAAAAAAAAAAAAGAAGAATTTTGAATCTCCCACTACTCACTAGGCATTTGGTTGTTGTTTGATACCACAGATAGGGCTCTCGCTCATACCACAAAACGATAGCAATGCGAGTCGCGTGAGTTTCCGGTGGCTCAAGAGGAAAACACGTCTGAAATTTCGAGGGTTTCGACAGGAGGAGAGCAAGATATTACTCAAAATGCCCTTGTTATGTTTATATACAAAACACCAAAGGTAAAACTTGGTTTATAAATTTTTTACTAAAATTCCTAGAGTAAACAAGCACAGGTGACAAAGTAACGGCACCAACAACATTAAATAGTGTTCAGCATTTAACACGTTCAGTACGGGCCCGCTCTCGTGTCTATGGAGAACCTTTTTTTCGTCGTTTTTTGTTACTAAAACTGAACGCAGCTGCCAGAGCGGTTGCCACGTGTATACAAAAAATATATAAGATGTTAGTAGAGAAAAAATGGCGTCGCAATTGTTAGATGCGACCAAATTAAATATACTTTACTAATAGATATTGAGTTGAGGTTGGGTACCTTATGTATTAATAGTGCCTTTACGGCGTTTAGCATAGGGCATTTTAGTGATATAAGGGGACACGAGCAGCGGATCCGTTTCCATGACTACCGACGCCCATAGACATCCGCATAGAGGTTATACAGATGCGTAGCCCTCCTCCCCTCTCCCACCTCCATGGCCCGGCTACTTACACAGCGCACGAAGAGCGTCACTTACGAGTTACGCCAGGGTCGTGTAAGCGAGCACCTCCCCGGTCGTGCCGGTCTAATTCAGCTGCATGCATGCAGAGTGTCTCTACACTCTTCTACTCTCGCTCTCTCTCTCTTACTTGGCACTATTTTTTTGTTTTCGGGAGGACATCCAATTACGCACTGCCATCGGCCCTGGGTGGGGATCCCATGGGCAGGGATTCGCGGGATACCCACTAAAACCCTAACTAAAACTCTTTCGTGGCATGTGCAACTCCAATAGCTGCGAAAGAAAGTGTTTGGTGCTGCAGCTTCTCTGAGGCGCTTAAGTAATTTTCTTCCAATCCCCACCAAAATTTCTCTCGCACAATCTATACTTCTACCGATCATAGATTACGCAGATGTGTGCTATTGCGACCTCAATGAGAACTTTCTGTCTGCTCTTGAACGACTTCAAAATCTTTGTATACGTTTTGTTTTTGGCATCAGAAAGTACGACCATGTTTCTGACTATCGCACAAAACTACAATGGCTACCCATCAGACTGCGTCGGAACTGTCACATACTTCACCTGCTGTTCAACATCTTATTCAACCCTTCAACTCCCTCTTATTTAAAAAATCAGTTTACCTTCCTCAGTGACCATTCTTCTACCCTACGTTCTTCTAATAAATTAACCCTCTCCTTTCCTGTGCACAAAACGTCTTTCCTTGACAACTCATATACCGTGTCCGCTATCCGATTGTGGAATGCTTTGCCTGAGTCCGTGCAGAAGTCGCAGACAATTGCGACCTTTAAAAAGCGCCTCAAGGAGCACTATCTTTCTTTTACCACCTTGTAGGACATTCTTGCTCGTATCATTGATTAACATGTATATATGTATGTATGTATGTATACTTATATTATGTATATATGTATGTGTATATATCATTATGTATGTATATGTGTATATATCATTATGTATATATATTATTATTGATAGTATTATTGTTATTATTATTTTTATATATACGTTTTTACTAAGAAAAATAATTAAAATGTTCAAAATTTTCATTTTATTCGTGTTTGTGCCAACTACTTTGTACAATATGTCGATTCCTTTAAAAATATTGGTTGTCTGGAAGTACAAAATAAAGTGTTTTTTATTTTATTTTATTTAAAACCCCGACGCCATCAGCCGCCTCTACTAAACCGCCACGGATCTAGGGCTATGCTGACCCAGCGCTATATCCAAACATTACCTATCAATAAATAATTATCACAAAAAAATCGCTAATTAATCTCTAATACGTTTAGATTTTTTTTAAATATTCACAATGAAATGAAGAGAATTATGGTATAATCTTTATGAACACATAAAATACATTTCTAAGGACACAGCCAACTGTTTTTTAGATCTTGAAACACTTATTTTTTGTGGCTCGAATGCCGCGGAGAAACTTAGTGGGTTGAAAAGAACAGTACTCGCCTCTTATCTCGTGCACTTGTAACTCGGCTCATATCTTAATCTGGCTCACGACAATTACACGGTATTATTCTTGTAAGCTCATAACGCCATACTTGTCTTTCATTATGAGTATCGCGTGTTTTGTAAGTGCTACATTAGAGTCGAATATGGATCGACCAGTTAGCTGTAGTTTGGTTTGTCTCCGATGGTCCATGGTAAGGGCTAAGGCAGAATAAGGGCCTATCTACATAATATCTATGCGCACGGCTTGCCTTGTTTGTGGGCGTCGGTAGTCCAACTACGACTACTTGTTTGCCCTATGATAAAAAAACAAATCAGGTAAGGGTAAAAGTTATAGAAAACAAAATCAATTTATAGAACTAAGCGTATAAAGTCCGCAACCTAATACGCAATTAATACGTTTGTTGAGATTCAAAACGAGCCGTCTCAAATAGGCTTTTTTCACTTCTGCTTTCTCTTGTTTATTCTCAGCTTCGCTTCGGCCAGGTGTGTTCATACTCTTATTAACAAAATGTCTGTTATTTTGTGTATCAATGCTACATTGTTCCCCTTTCTGGGTAATTTCTCTTAATACCACACTGCAAGGTACCGACCCACGGTCGCAAATTAAGCGAATAAAAGGATGTTAGCGCGTGCCCTAAATAACACGTTCGTCGTAATTTTGGAAAACGATAATTCCACTTCGTGACTCCTCGTTGTTTGTAAACATCTGCCGTCCGAATTCGTAATGATCATTATGAATATCAATTGGTGAATACATTAATTGTATACATACATATATTAGTCGTTCATTTGTTTCGGTTTTTTTATCTCCTCTTAGGATTCCGTAGACAAATAGCAAAAACAGAACCCTTATAGATTCGTCATGTATGTCTGTCCGTCCGTATGCCACAGCCATTTTTTTCGAAACTATTGGGCCTACGCAGTTGAAACTTTGCAAGTTGATGTATGTGTGAATGAAAATAAATTAATTAAAAAATGAAGGGGGTGCACTCCATAGGTACATGGAACAGAATTATTTTTCAACCAACGGTCTTAAAAAAAGACATTAAGGTTACTAAAATCATTTTTCGTCAAAATTAATTCTTTGAAAGATAGACGCTTCCAAAGTGTAAAAATGAGTGCCCCCTCCCTCCTCTAACTTTTGAAATAAGAGAGTGAGAAATCTAAAAAATATATATGCTGTAGTCAATGGAAATTATCAACGAACATTGGTTTGAGTAAGATTAAGATCATTATTAGTTTTTAGAAATAATACATTTTCAACAAACGCAAATACAACTTGGTCGTTCATACAAATGCTATGAAAAACCAAGTTATTTTATTTTCTGTCGCCACTCGTTCGTACGGAACCCCCGGCGTACGAGTCCGACTCGCACTTGGCCGGTTTTTTTATTTATCGCTGCAACATCAGCTGCATGTTTATGACAATTGGCAATAGAAAGTCGGTTTTTCTTGGATTCGAACCCGCGACCGCATCCTAGTGCCACCACCACATCACTCAGAAATATAGTATTACAATAAGAATCCAGCGGAAAAATAAATATATTGTAAAGAAAACCCACTGAGTCTTTCTCAATTAATATGTGGGTCGTCTTTGATCTCGTTTATAGTTTATTTCATTGTGCTATTCTTTTTCTTCCTACTTTCCTTTATTATAGTTTACACGCTGCTTTACTTTTAAATCTCAACATGCCTTTAAAAGTAGGACACGGTTCTGTCGAATAGAACATTCAAAATATACGTGAAAATACATCTATCATCGCCAGGAATTTTTTGTCACTTCCTTCCACTCCACTCCTTTCGAAATCTCCTTTCGGGCACTGCGTGTCCTTGCCTGCCCCAAAAAAGTAACATAGCACAGGTCTGCGGCTGGACACGTTTCCGAGATGCATAGCGTCGGATTAATCTCTGATGGGGCCCTGGGGTTGCAGATCTTGGAGTTGAGAAGGGAGAAGGGGGGGTGGCATGGCTTACAGGCAATAATGAAGTATTTCCCAAAGTGGGCGATAACGCCCCCTTATGGGCACTAGATGCTCAGAGGGGGCCGGTAAGGAGCCAGAAACGACATAATTGTCTTTGAATATAAAGGA
>LUGF01058999.1:25442-43355 GCA_001625245.1 Calycopis cecrops | reverse complement strand
GGGGATACGAAGTAACTGATTTTCAAAGTGCGCGTTAGACGAGAAAGTTTGGGAACCTATGCAATAATGTATAGGTGAATTAGGTACATTACTCGTGATTTTATTTTACTTCGACTCAGATGATAGATTTTTTTTAAATAAAAGGATTTAATCATGCCATCCATATAGGTACTTTTAATTATGATCGATAATCATCAAAATATACATATAGACAAAAACGAAGTAGGCAGAATCGCATGTTTACCGTTGCAGAAACACAAAAGTTGGCAGATGTTTCTGCCGCGCTATCTCGAGTTGTCGGGACAAACGCTTATTATTTATGTACGGCGTCTCACCAGGTGCTCAACCGCGCCACCTGGCCGCTAAGACGTGGCTACCGTGCGATCAACATTCGGAAACGAAACGTTTCGCCTTCATGACGAATATACTCTTGATATGTTCACCAGGTTGAAACAGTGTCCGTTCACGGGATACTCCTGAAAAACTGTAGATAATTGTTTTATTCTATAAGGGGGCAAACGAAGAGTTGGAGCCATCTTCTTGACCACCGAGGCTCATAGGTTATACAGAGCGTTGGCTTGTTGAATTATTGGTATATTGGTAGGTCTTTTTATTTTCGGATGGACCTATAACTGGCGGTAATACTATTGCAATAGCCGTGACAGTTCGTTAGGTTAGAATATATTATAATACTTATAAGGTATTTCTACAGAACGTTTATTTTTTAATATAAAGCACAAAAACGCGTACGAACGTACGAGCCAGTAATTCAAAGGGATTCAATGCTGTTTTAGAACTAAAAGCTTTGTTAAAATCTTTTGATTTATATGAAATTCGTGCGTACAAAAGGAAAGAAAAACTTAGCGATAAATTAATATGAAATAATTCAATTTCTATTACATATTTTATAAACTTTTTTTAATGTAGAAACTTTTCAAGTTTATGTTAAATCTTTTTTATACTACTTACGTACATATAATTATGTTTTTTATTGTATATTACACATATATACATATACACACATATACACATTGAAATCATACGTAAATGTGCAAGGTGATGGAATCAGAGCAATAACAGAATTGTCTGTGAACAAGCGATATAAATAGCACGTTATCTCTATTGGGAGTATAAATATGTTGTGATGTTAAAAGTTATCAATTTGTCCAACAGCTCCCGGAACTTCCTGGCTAACGTTTAAAAAACAGCCGGAAACACACACGCCATCATTATCAGTGAATATCCGCTTAGAATATCTCTTTAAGCATTTTTTGAAGCTCCGCCCCGCGGTTTCACCCGCGTAAGTTTCGATTCCGTGGAAATTTCGAGATGAAACCTACCCGGACCTACGCGATATTCTCATTTCATGAGAATCGGTCGAGCCGTATCGAAGGAGTATAGTAACTGACATTGTGACACGAGAATTTTATATTTATAGAGATTATAAAAGACGACTATGTACAATTTTTCACGCCATATGAAAAATCTAATCCTGTCCGGTCAAAGCGGACCAAAAAATAAAATAAAAAGCGACTCGTTTGCTGTCAACGTTCTATGTTTTCTGGAAACAATTGAGATGCTGAAATTGTATGCACTCGGTACAAGCTATTCACGCATTGCCTCTTGCTCTCATAAAATCGTGAACTATAATAATGCTACAATGTCGTGTTAAGTGCGGTAAGTGAGAGATTTTGCTTACGAACTCGGCACAGTCGGTTTAGGATCAAATAAAACTCATACAATATGACGGCAGCGCCGGATAAATCTCAGGCGGGGGCTTGGAGACTTCGGAGTTGAGGAGGGGCCCCGTTTAAGGGGAATGAAAATGATCTTAAGGCCCATAAGCCTCACGGGGCTCGAGGCTGCAGCCTTCCTAAGCCTCCACCTGGATCGGGTGCTGTGTGGGGGTGAAAAAGGTAACCTCTTAAAATTATATCTTCAAAACTTTCTCATTTACATCAAAAGAAAGTCCATGCTTAGTAATTGTTTGCGTTGACTCAAACGATAATAAGAATTGATTACGTTTTAATACACCTTTTAAAATGTCATAGACGTATAAGAGGTACAAGTTGCGCAAGAGGTAGCCAGAGGCAGATGTTTACTGAGCAGCATATTTAATGCGTATTTCAATAATCACTTAGTTTTATTGATACTCCGGCTCCCATATTATAATTATTATAAATTCGTATTCTAACCTCTGCTCACAACTTAAATTTATATTGTATACGTCAATGTTCCGTTAACATAGATTCCAGTCATTTATTTAAGTTATGGACATTGTTCTTCATTAATTTATATTCCATTAATTTCTTTTACCGGTTTAAATATTTTTGTCGTACCTAAGACTGTACACGCCTAATTTCAGCCAAATCTGTTCTTTTGTTTTTGTGTGAAATAATAAGATACTAAGGCATTTATAATATTAGTAGAAATTGATTAAAATTATTATGTCAGTAAAATATTATAAAAATAGATGTTAGATAAGCATTTTCATCTTGTCTATAAATTATATTCAACTCCTTTAATTACTACCATAGTCGCGATAATGGGACATATAAAGTTCTGTTTATTAAAAAAACTGTTATTTCTGAAAAAACCCTATAAGTTAATTCAAGTAGACATTATAATATGTACCTACATCTTCTGGCGCAGATTTCTATGTACTTATATAGCCTTAAAAATCAAAATACCTTGGTTGTAGGTAGCTATATATCAGGTTATATAATTTTTTTTATGTTTCCAAAGTAGTAAATGTAATATAATTAGTATATAATGAGCCACTAACGCGTAGGGCCTTCTGCTAAAATGATTGCCCTTCGTCCATATTTATTGAATCCCAATTAATTAAGTAAACGAACTATCGCGGACTCGACGAAATTTATCGACAAGGTTTTCAAAGTAAATAACAACACTAATTTACTTCGACAGCAATGATGTTTCGACATCAGCAAAAGGCACTGCTACTGGACTCATTTCGTCACTATCATGAGCCTCTACCCGTCCACTCTTGAACAGGCGTCTTTCAATGTGAAGATGGTGGCTTTAGATCTATAATATACTTACATTAATCCCAGTCTTAGCCAATGGAACATTTTTTTTCCATGATATAGGAGGGCAAACGAGCAGCCGGAGCCATTTTCATGACTACCGACGCCCACAAACATCCGCATCGAGGCTATACAGATGCGCTGCCCTCCTTTCTCCTCCCACCTCCATGGGCCACCGGCTACACACCGCATGAAACGCGACAGCACAGCCGTCACTTTACGCCAGTCTCGTGTAAGCGAGAGTTACCTCCCCGTCCCCGGTCGTGCCGGCCCAATTCGACTGCATGCAAGCATGCAGTGTGGCACTACTATACACATACACTATAAAAACCATTTCAGATACAGATTTATTTAACTGTAGTGTAAAATAATAAAGTAAGAAATTTTAAAGCATTATTATAAAAAAGTATCTTAAATCTAAAACTCTATTCACTCGCTGACCTTGCAAAAAACGAACCGCACTCATTCCCAGAAAATGTCATTGAAATTGATAGAATTAGTGTGTGGTGTGCCCGCATGTTTGTCCCATAAGTGATGGCTAATTTAAACTGTAACTGCTTGCCGGATATTTCGGAATGAATTGTGACAGGCCGGTAAAGAAAGCTGCCTCCATGTATGGGAGAACAAACAAATGGAAAAGGGAGAGAAATAATAAATATTAATCCAAAAAAGACTGATGGTCATTTTTATTTATTTGGATGTTGTATGTGTGTATGTGTATGTGTGTATAACTAAATGGTTGTGCCAATAATGTTCGTATTCCTTATACGGTTGCAGGTTACAGTCACCTTAAAAAAATAAAGCGTAGAGTCTTAGCTCAGAGCAGACCCTTCTGTTTATAGGAAAATTCTTTTTGACCCTACTAGTTTTTATAACCATGAGCATCATTTATTACTTACTACTTACTCTTACGTGCGTGAAATATTGGCTACATTTGAGCAGTCTGTAGAGTCCAGGTGGATTTCTTTTTGTAACTTTTAGTTGTGCGGATTAGCATAGGCATTTGATGTCGTTGAAAGGCCCTAACTTTTTTTTTGTATAAGGGGCAAACGAGCAGTCGGAGTCATTACTTATGCTTTTCTTCTCCCCCATGCTATAAAATACCCATTGTTTTCGCACCAATTACATTATTGAGTCCAACGCTCAATTCAACTTTCCAGTCCATAATCAAAATCAGTTGTATAGATGCGGAGTTAAATTATTATAATATGGCGTTCGGGGCCCATAGAGTGTGGCCATCTGGCCAATACCGGATTACGGAGGCAGGTGCGTGCGGAACACCACCTGTCATACATTTTTTGTACACAAAAACCCGAACTTGGAGATATATCTCGGCGGAAGTGCTCTCGGCGGAGGCCTATAGATTGCAACACATTTAAAAATAATTTGTATTATTAATATACTAGCAGCGCTCCGCGGTTTCACCCGCGCAAGTTTCGATCCACGTGGAAATATCGAGATGAAAAATAAAAATAGATCTTGATGTATTGTAATCTAAGACCTACCCATTAGGCTCACAAAATTTCATTAGAATCGGCCTTACCGTTTCGGATGAGTGTGGTAACTAACATTGTGACACGAGAATTTTATATAAATATTATAGAGATAATAGTTATTACTCATTACTCGACATTGATTGAACATGACTGGAGTAATGTGCACTAACAAATTATGTGGTTCAATTTAAAAAACATAACTGTAGAGGTACGAAAGTATTTTTATTTAACTTATTGTTTTTCTCTTCTTATTGGAGGCATTTTAAATCATTTTAGTTACAAAGGGGCGTAGCTATTGTGCGAAATGATGAAATAAAGAAATAAATAATCTGTTAAAAAAATTATTTACTCTCAATTAGCACATATTTACCTAAGGATAAACTAGGAAATACTTACGATATATATTTATAAATTTCTCTGGAACTACTTCCAATATAGTATAATAATAAAATATAATAGCTTAAAATAACCTGGCACTTGGCAGTATAATATAATAATAAATATAATAATTTGAAATAGCCTGGCAGATATTTAATGATAGCGTCGTTGCAATAAATATGTTTTCTTTTTTTTTTTAATGACTTTTTTAGATGTAGAGAATGATGTTTTCGTGCAGTAAAAATAATTTGAATAACATTTATTTGGTATAATCAAAACATGTTCTATTCACACCTGTGATATTTTATTACTTGTTTAGTGCAAGGTGCTGTCCACTCTGAACCGGGTCAGGGCCGAATGTTCCGACTCGGGGTCTTTGACTATGAAATTCTGAGGGCAGCCTTGAGGCGACTGTTCCGACTCGGGATCTTTGACTATGATATTCTGAGGGCAGCCTTGAGGCGACCGTTCCGACTCAGGGTCTTTGACTATGATATTGCGAGGGCAGCCTCGAGGCGATTGTTCCGACTCATGGTGTTTGACTATGATAATGTGAAGGCAGCCTTGAGGCGAATGTTCCGACTCGGGGTCTTTGACTATGATATTCTGAGGGCAGCCTTGAGGCGACTTTTCCGACTCAGGGTCTTTGACTATGATATTGTGAGGGCAGCTTTGAGGCGGTTGTTCCGACTCAGGGTCTTTGACTATGATATTCTGAGGGCAACCTTGAGGCGACTGTTCCGACTCAGGGTCTTTGACTATGATAGTGTGAGGACAGCCTTGAGGCGATTGTTCCGACTCAGGGTCTTTGACTATGATATTCTGAGGGCAGCCTTGAGGCGACTGTTCCGACTCAGGGTCTTTGACTATGATAGTGTGAGGGCAGCCTTGAGGCGATTGTTCCGACTCAGGGTCTTTGACTATGATATTCTGAGGGTAGCCTTGAGGCGACTGTTCCGACTCAGGGTCTTTGACTGTGATATTCTGAGGGCAGCCTTGAGTCGACTGTTCCGACTCATGGTCTTTGACTATGATATTGTGAGGGCAGCCTTGAGGCGATTGTTCCGACTCAGGGTCTTTGAGTATGACATTCCGAGGGCAGCCTTGAGGCGACTGTTCCGACACAGGGTCTTTGACTATGATATTCTGAGGGCAGCCTTGAGGCGACTGTTCCGACTCAGGGTCTTTGACTATGATATTGTGAAGACAGCCTTGAGGCGACTGTTCCGACTCATGGTTTTTGACTATGATATTGCGAGGGCAGCCTGGAGGCGAATGTTCCGACTCAGGGTCTTTGACTATGATATTGCGAGGGCAGCCTTGAGGCGAATGTTCCGACTCAGGGTCTTTGACTATGATATTGCGAGGGCAGCCTTGAGGCGATTGTTCCGACTCATGGCCTTTGACTATGATATTGTGAAGGCAGCCTTGAGGCGACTGTTCCGACTTAGGGTCTTTGACTATGATATTCTGAGGGCAGACTTAGGCGACTGTTCCGACTCAGGGTCTTTGACTATGATATTGTGAGGGTAGACTTGTGATGAAGCATGTGGTAAGGATCGCTGTTTGTTACGTTTGGCTTTGATTGTAGCCTGATGTCGTATTGGGATGGACGTTCAGGTGTTACGCGCGAATAGTAAGATGACACCTGACGGACACAAAGCCTTGCCTTTTATTATGATATTGTAAGGACGGCCTTGAGCCGATGCTCAATTGTCTTCATGCATCCTCTTTGCAGGAGTATAGTTATAAATAAATTTAAACAAATGTACATAATTTTAATAAATAAAAAATGGATTTAAGCAAAGTATTCCTTAGAAACTTGCGTAACCGGAATAAAGCTCTTTAAGGCACAAAATTATAAGAGCTAAGCATTTCTACACTAACGAACTATTTGCTCTCTAAGAAGAAACTCTACTGCGGATTGTGGGCAAAAGTTATATGAAAGCGCCAGCTAAATAAGCTGAAAGTTTTATAGAACTAAACTTTATGCTTACGAGGGGATATTGCAGGTAGATTTAAGCTTTAGACTTAAAAGGAAACTTTGTAATGGTTTCTTCTATTTTTCTTTTTTCAATGTTAAGCGCTAACAACAGCCTTTAAAATCTCAAAGTGTTTACTGTTATATTTTAATATACATCCAATTTTTGAACACCATGAAACACCTAAGCCATGGGTTTCAAGAGGGTTAAGCTCTTTTGATTTATTTTCTTACGATTGTTTAATTAAAACCCCACTTTAAACTCATTATTGTTGTTATAATTGCCATAAAAGCGGGCCATTTTAAAATCTATCTTCAACATATTAAGCAAGCATAACTGCGTATAAACTAAATGGTAAAAACATCACGCGCCCCCATACTGTATTCTTGCTGAATGGCTCGTTAAAATGTCAAGCTCTTTGTGATTTTGAGTACCTAGTACCAACCATGGTGAATTTGAACCAATGTACAAGTGTGCAAAAAGTTTTAACAATTACCAGACGTGTACTACGATACTTTACATGCCATAAATACTTTACATGCCTTTTTTCCCATAAATGTTGCGAATTTTAATTTGTATGATAAATATCGCATTTTCAATTTTTAGAATCAGGAAATGTCTTTCTGGCCTTGGCTTGATAATATTTAATCTCCGTGTTGCTTCGTAAATGCGATCTTTATAAGTCAGATTTTGATGAACGTCTTGCATTCAGTCCAGTTTCACTGGACAAGCTTCGTTATTATGGTTTATTTCATCTCAAATAATTTAATACATTATGAATGATATTATTTAAGCAAGGATAAAGACCTTAAAATTATCGTATAATGACATCATCTTCTTTGGGTCAAGAATTGATTTTAATAAATTACATTGCAATTAAGGAACCTGCCAATTAAGCTACCAGAGGCATATAGGGATGTTTGATTGAAAGTCATATTTATACATAAATGAAGTATAGTCTCCCTAATTTCCTACTTTCTTATCCGTCTGAGTTGATTTTCGTTTCCAACAGTCGTCCAAAACACTGAGTCATTTCATATTTAACATATGGCTGTTAGTGCAAAGCGCAATGGATTTCGGCCACCCTAAAATGTAAATTGTATGTTATTTGGGTGCGCCAAATGCGGAGGCAAAAGGCCTCATGACTGAGGGGCGGCCTGGCGCACGCACACCCCCGTCATCTTTTAATACAGTGGCTCCCAAAGTGGTTGCCGAAAAAGTACGGATCGCAGTTTAAAGATTTTCTGATTTTGTAGATAATTAATTGATATTATGTGCTTACAGAAGCTGAGAATAGTAGGTACATAATATGTTGTGTGATATAAAATATTATACTAGCTTTGTCCAGCGGTTACAGGCAGGCAATAGGCTAATTATTACAATAAGAGCGTTCAAGTATATCGTAACGCAGTTTTTGAAGATTTTCGACCAAAAAATATTATTTTTTGGGAAATAATTTTTTGGTTATTCCAAATAATCAATTCTTTAATTAGGTAGATTCAAGAATTTAGTGTTTCGAATTACAAAAAATATCTGTGATAATATGTTCAATAATTATTGTTTCATGAATGAGTAATAGTTATTTAAACAAACTTTTTAATTTACAATATTAGTAGGATTTATAATAAATTTATGAGTCGCGACGGATACTTGCGAACCGATAAAGTTTGGGAGGCCCTGGATATACAAACAAAACGCGACGCACACGTGCTCGCAGCGGAACGCGCTTCCCTCGCCGCGCTACTAGCTTCGAGTTTCGACTTGCGGAGTCCGCACTCCGCGCCGACTTGCCGCACTACTTCCTCCCCTCCTCCTCGATCCGCGGCGCTATACCGCTCGTTTTGTAAATGCAACTTTTCTGTAGTTGTGTTCGGAACCCCGTTCGTTGCATGCGTTTCGTAATCGGCTCGCGTTTCCTTTGTGTTATACTTTTAGTTTCAATGTGAAAATGTATGATTTGTAAAATATTTTTATTGGGGACGTGAAAGGGCGAGGTCGACCATTAATATTTATACAATATCCGAACGTTTTGCGCAGACTCCAATTCATACGGGGCGGTTTAATCAAAAATTGCGGTATTCAACATTCGTCTATAACGCCGTTTCTATCTTCTGCATCTATTCAAAGTTGTAAGGGGAATGCAAGTGATGATATTATAAAGTCCGCAAATAGCCGGCCTCTTGCTGCATGTTTGTGAGTGGTAGGTGGTGAGTCACTGCGGAGCGATGTAAGGTAGTGAGGAGTGAGGAATGATGGACGTGCTAAGCGAACCGAGCAAGTGGCACCGTGGAGGATTCCTCTCCACTCTCAACAGAAGTTTTCGTTTATCCAGCAAGTCTAAGAACATAAATAACTGTCCATTACAAAACAAGCAGACGGAAAATACTTCGGATATGATTTCATTGGTACGTTGTGTGTAACTAAGTAACTTACGCTTCTCATATTTGTGATCTCCTGCCGTGAGCATGGTGCTAATAAATTTAAAATAACTTAGTTAAACTAGGTCAAATGCGGTGGGCAGATAAACTTTTATATTTAAATAAATTACATAGTTATAAAACTAATCATCGTGGTAATATTTAGAAATAACAATTTAAAGTGATCGATATACAGGCGTACTATTTATGTATTAATTCATGCATAATTAAATGCGTTCACTGCTACAGTCAAGTTCATTGTGCTGTGAACAATATACGGCATGCCCATGTTTTGGGATAAGTCATAAAACATTAATTGATCATTATTTTAGTACATACCAAGCACAATGTACACTTACAAGCTATTGAATTATTTTATTTCTTTATAAACTAGGGTTACTAAAATGTCACTGAACCCATCACTATTACTTTTTATTATTTCTTTCTACTTACTAGTAAACTGTAAACTGTAAAAGTCGAAATATCTTGTAGGGTTAATAAAAATGTTTGATTAAAAAGTTTTAGTAGTTAAAAATGAAGTTTTATTTTAACTTCTAAATTTAAATATTACTTCTGAATTATTTATATTGTTAGATTGTATAAAAAAATATGATTTAATAAGTGTGACTGGAATGCACATAATTTATAGATTGCAAAAAAATTAAATACACAATATTTGTCATTAGAAATACCTAATTGAAGAAAAAGAGGTAAAGGAATCCAATATTGATTAATTTTGTGATAGCCTGATATGTTATTTATTATTATAAATTGTCAATATGCTTAGTATTATAAAAAAATTCTTAGAAACAGTAACTTGTACAAGGTTATTGTACCTTTAAAATTATTCCTAAATTAATAAAAACAGCCATGTCTTAAATATTAATGTGAAACAATGTGTTCCCTGCAGTTTCATTTGAATATAATCTATCCTAACTGAGCCAGATTTTTTTAGAAAAGCATTATGTATACATATTTTAGATTTTATAGGAACTGTATCTATGCTAAATTTGATACAAATTCTTTCAGTAGTTTTTTACACAAAAACCATGTAATAAACATTTTTGTTTTAATCATATAAGTATGATGACAACATTTTCAATTAATATTACAGGGTCTAAATTCGTCAAGTGAGGCGTCAACAGCGCTGAGACCCCTAGAAATAGTTGCACCAAGAATTGATTCGTATAGATTTTCAATGGCCAACCTGGAAGAAACACAAGATGCTGACCTGGATGCTATCCTGGGAGAGCTGTGTGCACTGGATTCAGAATACGATGAAGAAATTTCTAGGGTTTCAGCTGGTAAGAAATTATGAATTATTACTGTATTAATGAATAATGTATGTAACCCAGTACCTATCTATGATTAAGATATTATTTGTAAAATAAATATAGTATAAATTCAGTTTTTTACACTAAATTTAATTCCAAGAAAATTGTCTTTTTAACAGAGGGCAGAATATAATTTATAGAGTATTTATAAAGTGTATATTATAAATTAAAGTCATGAATTCAGTTTAAAGTACAGTTTTTATACTGTATAATATTTATTTTATAAAAATGTAAAATTCTTCGTAAATTGTAATCATATTATTTTTATAGAATATGCAACAGTAACCAA
The DNA here is from genome assembly GCA_001625245.1 of Calycopis cecrops. NCBI lineage: Eukaryota > Metazoa > Arthropoda > Insecta > Lepidoptera > Lycaenidae > Calycopis > Calycopis cecrops. The sequence continues at coordinate 32,412 of LUGF01058999.1, read as the reverse complement.
AGACAGAGATGGAGAGACCACACAAAGAGCTGATAATAAAGAGTCCAGTGATGGTACGTCAAGCATTGCAAGGACTGACTCTCCTGACAATGATTCTGCCTTTAGTGACACTGTAAGTTTTGTTATAAGTTACTTTTTTTGTAGGTCGCCTTCTTGTTGACTTCCATAATAAAACAATTATTTTCTTTCAGGTGTCTATGCTATCAAGCGAATCGTCAGCTTCAAGTAGTGCCAGCTCAAAATGTAAAGCACTGAAAATGAATTTACATACAAATCAGAAGGTATTAAATGTATGAAATGTTTTATCACACATCTTCTATATGGTTACAATTTGTTTGCGCTTTAATTTTCATATGCCGCTGTTTATAACCTATTTTTACTATTTATTATGTTGTAACATAATTTGGAACATATGAGCCAGTTTAACAAGTTCCTATTAAAGTCCCTATTAACCTATTACAAAGTTAACTTCAAGCTACTTAATCTCGATAATTAATTGTGACACTTACATAGCAAGTTGGTCCTAATTATAATAATCACTTGATTAAATCTCATGTATTCTTTCAACTCTCATTATTTTTTCTCTTTCATTATATTACGTTTGCTTTATTATTATAATTTTTATTTCTAGATTAAACCGATAAATTCACAGGAAGGGGTTTTTCAACAGAAAGCAGACAAGATAAAACTAGCATTAGAACGCATGAGGGAAGCAAATGTCAAGAAGCTATTTATAAAGGCCTTCTCAACTGATGGATCGTCTAAGAGTCTACTTGTGGATGAGAAAATGACATGTGGTTATGTAGCAAGGCTACTGGCTGATAAGAATCATGTAACTATGGAACCTAAGTGGGCAATTGTAGAACAACTTCCTGATTTACATATGGGTATGTTAATTTTAATTATACTTGTTAATTAGCGTTAATTATTACTGAAACAACTTTAAGCACATAACACTACATTATGCATAAAATGTCGTAGTCAGGCCATAATACAGCAATAAATTTTTATCCATGAACACATTATAATTATAAGCTTTTGCAGTCCACTCACAACATTTTTCACATTATGTGGTTATGATACTTGGCGTCACTAACGCCATCTGTTAGGGTAATTACAATTTTTTATTGTTACGTTTATGATTATTAATAATAGGCTATTTTAGAAGTTTTCAAAAACCACTCAGTGATCAAGGAACTTATACAATTTTTTTTTTAAATTCTGATAAGTATATATCTCAAATTTTCAAATTAAAGATTCATTATTTATAAAACCCGCGAAAACGCTTCTTTAAGAAAAATGGCATCTTGTGACGTATTAGCAGTTGTAACATTCCGAAAATCACTGCCAGCTATTTAGAACTATTTTGTTGTTGTCAGTTGACAAATCCATAAGTTGAGCTAGAAATTGGACAAGTGACTAGTACTATGAATGAATGAATGATTTTTTTTGCATTTATTGTGCATATTACAGAATACAGAAATAAATAAGTTACATTTTTAAGTAATTAACTAGTACTATCTATACATATCTAGATTTCGGAATGCAGCCTCTACGATTTGTTGGTCCACGCACTTTTTACGACATCGTCAACTTCACTTCGTTTCGTAAAAATACGTATTTAAAAAAAATATTTTAAAATAAAGTATTGATTATTTACAAATTATTTCATTACATTATTACTTAAAAAATCATATTAATTAAATATAAAATTCAATAAGCTTTTATTTTTATTACTGTCAAAGCCTATTAGACTACCTAATATATTATATATATTACTGTACCAATTGATTAGATTTTTTAAAGTATATACAATATAATTTAGGTAGATATTTTTAAAGTAGGTAAGTCTATAAAATTTTATTGTTATATCATCAGAACGCGTATACGAAGACCATGAGATGCTTGTTGACAACTTAATGCTTTGGACGAGGGAGTCAAAGAACAAGATTCTATTTGCGGAGAGGTCGGACAAGGTGTCACTCTTCCAGACCCCGGAGAAGTTTCTGCTCACCGAGGACGACAGAGGTGAGGTTTTTACATCGTATCAAATGTCTTCAATCTTTTAAAAATTAATTAAATTTTCAAATCAATGGTTTTTTTTTTCAATAAATAAATATTTAATCTACGATCACTATGGAAAGTAACTTGGTATGATGGCCGTACTTTCCATATTTATATGGCAATTAAATTACAATTTAGTTTAACTATCAAAAAGAATCCATGAACTATCGTGGAATATTGTTTATAACGTATTTCTATAAGCTAACATTAGCTATAAATATATTAATATACGATAAACATTGGCTAAATACTTAGCATAGGTAACATTTCTATAGTTCATTTGTGTTAGCCTGTCAATAACCTGTGTTGACCTTTACTACCACTGCACTCATCATATTAGGTAGCGGTGTATCGTATTTCTTATTTAAAGTATATGACATCATTATGGCTAGAGTATCAGAATACAAGTCAGCAGTCTTCAGATCATTGCCGGCATTATGAAACGGCAGCGATGTGAGTGTGACTATTGCGACAGTTTGTAGGGAAAGTGATAATTATCGTTTTATGAATCGTAGTTTTGGTAGAGGTCGTGTATTGTTCGGTATTGCGATACTAATGGGTTAACGAACTTAGCTAAGCTTTGCAACACAAATTTACAGGATGGTCCAGTGAGCAAGACGAACATTCCCGGCAAGTGATAATCGAAGACTTCTTCGGGCAAAGCGGTGGTTCTGCTGTCCCGTCCATATCCGGCCACCCGGTGCCTCAGATGGAAGGGCCCCTCTATCTCAAGAGCGACGCCAAGAAGGGATGGAAGAAATACTATTTCGTATTACGACCATCAGGTTAGTTCAGAAAGATTGAAGACCTGATACGTTTGCAAAGCGAAATTGTGTGGCCACACCATATTCTGCCAAGGCGAATTTGCGTTTTTAACCCCTTACAATATTTCATTCAAATCAAACACTTAAATTAAAACTAACATTTTTCAATGCTTCCAATGTACTCTTTTTATAATAAATAACAATTTTTTTTACCGCTGTTTTTGTCTGTATGTACATGTTAATAAATGCAATTTGAACTTGTCCATTAGGACTATATTACGTACCAAAAGATAAAGTGAAGACATTGAAGGAGTTGGTATGTCTGGCTACTTTCGACACCAACGAAGTATACATGGGCCTGAACTGGAAGAAGAAGTACAAGTCACCAACCGACTTCTGCTTCGCCATCAAACACCCGCGTCTGCAGCAGCCGAAGAGTGTGAAGTTCATAAAGTTCCTGTGCGCCGACGACCAGAGGACGTTGGAGAGATGGGTCACGGCCATGCGCATCGCCAAGGTAATTGGTTTTTTTTTTTAATTGTCTTTATGTCCATCATTTAGTATTTCGTCATTTAGTAAGAGGTAGTGCCACACTACATGCTTGCATGCAGCCGAATTGGGCCGGCACGACCGGGGAGGTACCTCTCGCTTACACGAGACAGCTGTGTTGTCGCGTTTCGTGCGGTGTGTAAGTAGCCGGTGGCCTATAGAAGTAAAAGGGGAAAGGAAGGCAGCGCATCTGTGTAGTTTCTATATGGTTGTCCATGGGCGTCGGTAGTCATGAAAATGGCTTCGACTACTCGTTTGCCTCCCCATACCATAAAAAAAATGTAATAGGGGTAAAACGAGCAGGTGCTTGACCGCCGCCGCCCATAGATATCCGTAAAACCAGGTGTCCTGCAGACGCGTTGCCCGCCTTTAATAAAGAGGTATGCTCTTTTCTTGAAGAACTCTAAGTAAAAGTCGTGCCGGATCTGAAATACCGAGATAGATGTAGTGTGTGGAGTGTAATGCACTTGGACATACGTTCGATCCGCAATTTATTCACTAATCACAATTTTCAAGATCCATCCGTAAAGAAGTTTTGGCTTGGAGTGTTTTAGAGATTTTTTTTCACTAGTTACTTGATGACATAAGTAGGTACTCTTTGGAGGTTTGCGACTTCGTATTCATTAATTATTAATAAGTCATTACCAAAAATCTATCCTACTATACTATACTTATAAATGCGAAAGTTTGTATGTTTGTTTTTTACTCCTTCACGCAAAAACTGCTGCACCGATTTTCATGAAATTTAGCACACATAGAGGGTAACTTGGATTAACACACAGGATAGTTTTTATACCGAAAAATATTCCTGTGGAATTTAGGCGGGCGAAACTGCGGGGTGCAGCTAGTTTATTATAATTTTGATGGAGCTGTCCTGGTTTTTACCAAATGACCTGACTCAGTGACTACTAGTAATTAAAACAAAAATGAAATTCAATATAATATCGTTACTATAATCATCTCTTTAATATTACAGTAGTATCTTAATGTATCTAATAATAATTAACTTACTAATAATAATTAGATGGAATAATTAGTATAAATTATATATTTGTATTATACTTTGTAGCATTTCTAGGTAGCAAGTTTAGAATGCATGCAATGAATGGGCAAATAAATTATTATTATTATCTTTAGGTACTGTGAAAAAAAAAAAGAAAACAGTTTCACCAACTCTAACATCTCTCGAAACACCCGCATTTCCGTTAAAAACATTTATTTGAACTTACAACTTCCGATCCCTGTATATTGCGAACTTTTTCAAAAGGTCTCGAGCCAGTTCTTATTCGAACGCACTGTGACCACTTAACTAATAATTAGTTACGCGCCACACACTAACAATGGCAATTATAATACGACTTCGTTAATTGTATTGTTGTGACCCGCATAACTCACGAGTATATGGCATACACACAGACAGACCAAGAATGGTTCAAATATTATTTTCATATTCAATAAAAAGGTTTAGTAAGAGGTAGTGCCACACTGCATGCTTGCATGCAGCCGAATTGGGCCGGCACGGCCGGGGAGGTACCTCTCGCTTACACAAGACCGGCGTGAAGTGACAGCTGTGCTGTCGCGTTTCGTGCGGTAAGTAGCCGGTGGTCCATGGAGGTGGGAGGAGAAAGGAGGGCAGCGCATTTGTATAGTCTCTATGCGGTTGGCTGTGGGCGTCAGTAGTCATGAAAATGGCTCCGACTGCTCGTTTGCCCCCCTTTACCAAAAAAAAAAAGTTTTAACGGATTTTAGTTTTATAATTTAATAAGCCGGACGTTTCAGAGCTTTACAACCGTCAGGGGTTTGCGACTTCGCGTAAACATAAGATATTATATTATTTTGAGTTCACACAATACACCAAGCATGCTGGCAAATTTTATTCTTTCCTCAAAGGTCGGCAACGTATCTGTTAGACCTCTGGTGTTACGGATGTCTGTGGGCGTTGGTGTTCACTTTACATCAGGTGACCCAACTGCTCGTTTGCCTCCTATGATATAAAAAAAATCTAAACTTATATTATATTATAGAGGAAAGTTTTTGTATTGAATAGGCATCAAACCTGTTGTACTGATTTTAAACATTCTAACTAATAGATAGCCACCGGGTAACGTAGGCTATATTTTATTTAGATAGACAATCTTTATTTTTTATGCCCAATAGTAATAATATGCCATTATAAATAGCGAGAAATCAATGTTTTTTTTCTTTCACAGCATGGAAGACAGCTGTTAGACAACTACAGATCTCTTGTTGAGGAACTAACGCAGGAAGATCTCGACCATTTGGCCCACGCACGCTCTTGCTCCGTAAGTATTTGAAAAATATTCCACTCAGTATTCAGAGTTTGTCTCTTCGGTGCCAGTTAGATGTATTTATTGCGTGCCTATGTCTTAGACGTAGTTGTCTTATTTGCCGCGGTCTTTCTTTCCAATTGCCAACTTAACTGAAATAAATAAATATTGCAGATAACGTCAATTCCAACGAAGACAAACGGGAATGTTGCCATCAGCGCCAACGGCCCCGCCCAGGCTGTGTCGAGCAACGCCAGTGTTGCCAACTCGGATGCCAGCAGCGGCAGGTTGGTACTATGATATTTTATGGTCGAATAATAACGTGTCCTCTTGCTGATAGATCCGGGACACTCCAACATGGCGGGCGAAATCTCGCAGCGGCTTTTAGTCGGCACACTATTGTACTGAGTCCGACACACTCTTCCGGTTGATCCATAGCCGGTTGGACGGTGCATAAAGCATTTTCCCTGCGTTAAAAAAATGGTCAAATCATAAATATTTTGCCTTGCAATTTTGCGAATGTTTCTCGTAGCGAATAACCTAAACTAACCTTGAAGCATGTATTTTATTACATTTATAAGATTACTAATGTAAATCTATAAAAACTATTTTAACATCCATCTAGGTTTTTTTCTTTCAACTACTGAGTTTTATAATAAGATACTATTTTTAAGTATGCATATAATTATACTAATTCAGCTAGCGATAATAGATAATATCATAGATTAGAAAAGATTATAAAAAATTACGTAATTTACTTCTTATAAATGTACGAAATTAATGTTATTCTTTTTAAATTCGAGATTAAAATAATATCATGTTGATTAAACTGACAGGGTTTTATTAATTTACAAATATAATAATACTATCTGCGACACATTGAATATGAAAATAATTCGTAATCATTTATTTATTCAAATATTTCCATATTCACACCAAACAGTTCGATCTTAGGGCGACAGCAAACACATCATCGAATTTGCGACTGTGTCGATCTGCGTCACGATTCGGCGACTGTCTGCGTGCAGTCGCGGTATCTGAGGATTAGCGACTGCTCCGATGCTCGATGCCTAACACTCGCAGCTTTGCGATTATACCGCCGCATTCAGCGTTTTGAAGTGTGCCCCAGCGCACACGTCTGGTCGCCGCATTCAGCGTTTTGAAGTGTGCCCCAGCGCACACGTCTGGTCGCCGCATTCAGCTTCTAAAAAGCGTATTAATCGCCGATCGTCGATGCTATAATTAGCATGTGTGCAGTGGACCTTATAAGGGGCCATCCATAAAGTACGTCACAAGTTAGGGGGG
>LUGF01058999.1:7776-23545 GCA_001625245.1 Calycopis cecrops | reverse complement strand
AAAAGTGTATTAAATATCGCGGAGAATTCTTTGAAAAACAATAAATGGTAATAATCTATAATATTGTCTATACTTATTTCAAACGACAAAACTTAAAAGGCAGCCCTCGTACAATAAAAAGTCTTGATAAAATAAAGATAATAGAAGATATTTCTTGTCATATACAAGATAGTAAGGAACAATATGATTTAATCACCTTTTTATCTTATTACCTTTTGAAATATCAATTATCTTTTTCAGAATCAGTGGAACCAATATACAGCATTGGTAGTATTTCATCAGGCAGTCCGGTCATGCACGACCCGCCTTCACCCACCTATGGGCACTACGAGACAATCGCACGCGATCCTTATAGAAGCAGCATAGATACTGCATCATCTCTATACGGATACACTGTGTACGACAAGACTCCGATTCCAGAGGTGGAGAGCACTGAAGATTTACCACTGCCTCCACCACCAATAGACGATGTACCTGACCCAATGTTTAGCTCTACACTCAGTCTGGACTCCTTACCTCCACCACCACCCATAGAGCCAATAGAAGATTTGAATGGATCTCAACTTAGTCTTCCACCACCACCTCCAGAGCACACGATGGAGAATCATACAGCCAGAGTCCAGGAAATAGTAAGCCAGTTGACGGCTCAGCAAATTGAACAAACAGCAAGGGCCGGACAAAGGAGCAGTAGCCGTGCCTCAGACCATGGCAGATCCTTCCCCCGGCAACCCTCCATGGACAGTGTCAACTCAGACACGTCTAAAACCTCTTCACTACATTCCGATAAAAACAGACAGAACACTGTTGTATACGGTGCCTGCCTCGTTGAAATGCAGAACAAGAAAATAAGTAATGGCAGCCCGAGTTTGCAGAAGAAAACAGACTCATCTACCAAAGAACGGTCCAGTTCCATAAAGAAAGTGACATTCCCAGATGACCTACCAACATGTTCAGACAAAAAGAACAAGAAGATAACATTCAACCTTACAGAAGCACCACCGTCACCAAGAAAACCTCTGCCTCCTAAACGTAATGAGAGCACACGGCTGACTTCACCAAAGAAATTAGCCGATTCAAATAGCAACCCTCCAAAGGAGTTCCTCAAAGACTTGCAAAGAGTAATGAGGAAGAAATGGCAAGTGGCACAGAAGTGTAAACTGGAGCCCGCAACCACACCGCATGAGGTACTAGGGTTCAGAGAGTACCCTCTATCCGATGATTACAAAGAGACAAGTGTCTCGATGTGGGTGCAAGAACATTACGGAGCTGGTAATGGTGTAGAGGATCCATTTTACGAGAATGTATATGGAAGGGACACGGCTCCACCACGTCGTGAGGAGCCCAAACCGATCAAGAAGAGGCCACCACCAGCTCCTCCACGAAGAAGTGACTCCACACACCTGACAACACACCCTGGTCTACCATCAACCTCGAGCCTGAATGCTCATCCTTCCCCAGTGCAACCGACCGCTTGAAACTGTCTTAACACCATGCTCACAATGCTGGGTATCAATGCCTGCTTGTGTGCCAATGGTGGTACAGATAAAGTGTAAAGACATTTAGTGCAACTTGCATGAATTGATAGACAATATTTGCATCAAAGAATGCATAATAGTGGCAGTGTATCGTCCATTGTAGTGAAATGCTCTCTTATTATGGCAAGGATGCATAGTAGGGTAAAGTAGGGGTGTGGCCTCTCTTTAATTTGTTACTTTGGTAGGAAACCAATGCATAAAATAAACACTGAACCTTTTTGATTAATGGTCCCTGATGTGGGTACCTAGTGAAAATCTTGTTTCCACGGATGTGTGATTTATTCAAGTTTGTACCTTATAGTTATTTTGAGGGCCATAATTTTTTTTTAGTTCATTTGGAACAGAGTTCTGCATGATGACCAATGGTGATTTTGAATTAGGTTAGTTTTGGAACAAGTTTGGTATGTATAATGGCGGTGCTATATAAAAATTCTAAGAAATGTTAGTGGATGTTCGCCAGTTCATTTGTGACAGTGAAGTTGGTTGTATATTATTACATTTTAATGTTCCGTTGCAAATGGACTGAGTAATTTTATTTGATTGGAGTTTTGTCACTTTATGTTCCTATGTACAGCTTAACTAGCGCATACTTTTGACGGTAAAATTATTAAAATACCAAAAAAGCTCGAATTTCCTTACAGAGGTGCGAGTTGTATGAAATGCTACCTATTGCTGTGTAGAACATACCTTTACAGCAGTAAATGATTTGAAACTACATAGTAACAACTCCATGACAATTTTGTCACTTATGGGCATGAATTTTAATTTTACGATGTTTAGATGAAACGATAAGAATATGAAATATTACTTGTAATATATAGGAACTTAAATAAGTAATCGATAAATCTCACTATCGTTACCATACAAAATTGTACACACTTCTTGTTGGAAGTTTATTCCTAATTCGTGCCATAGTATACCCATATACTTAGGTTAGCGCAAAATTTTAGCCAATTTTGGTTATTAAAATATAATATACTATTGCAGTAATTGCTTATGTGCTGAAAATGTTGATATACTTATACTAAATTAGCTGATTATTACTATATAACGTAATAGTTTAGTAAAGTCAGGAATCTAACACCAGATTTTTTACATTAAATAATGCGTCTTATTGTTAGTAGTTGTTTCTGGCATCTCATGGAATGATTTGGCAACTCTTAAAATAAATAGTGCCAACTGCCCGGTCCGGCAAAATTCTATGGGAATTAACTCCATAGACTTATTTTTTATTTTAAATAATTAAATAAAATAAGTCTTTGTAGTTAATTCCCATTTAATGCAGTCAGGAAACTTTAAGCCATTTCAAAAATAATGGGTATGTTAAAAAGTTTTAGTTATATGCTGCAATTCGACTCATAATATTTCTTTATACAATTATTAATTAATCATTAAGTGTAGTGTATAAATATGATATTAATTGTATAACTATTACTGATAATGCATGATTGTCCACAGGAATGATATAATCTTAGGAACCATTTTAATGCATGCTTTATAAATATGTGCATGTCATACACGCAATGCAATATAATTAGGTAGAATGGTTAAGCAAGATGGTTAAAGTATTGTAGCGCTGATTGAAACTAAAGTAATTTCACGACCGAAGTTAGTACGTACCAGGGACTAGATCGGTGCGTGCGAACTTCGCAACGTGAAAGGCCAAGTAGCATGATTACTTAGGATACAAGACTCCAATATTATTTGATCTCACTCTCTTGCGATGCTTCGCACGCCAATGACGTGGTCAAATTTTTGGCAAAATTATTGCGAATTTTTTATAGCCTCATTTTTTCTAACATAAACCAATTGGAGATCAAATTTTATACAGTATAATAATTATATTATGTCTGATCTCATTTCAACTAGAATTTCTTCAACTATCTGTCTGAAATTTTTTCTCTTTCTATTTTATACTTAATGTAAAAAATTCGCGAAAATTTTTACCCAATCGCACCATGTAACGGAGATAGTATCGCTTATAACACGCGGGAGATTTAGCAAATTAAGAGGCTCTAGATTAAAAATTATGGCTTTTATTTAAAAAAAAAATAGTTTAATATTAAAAAAACGTATAGATAAAATATAGCGCCTGGACTAGGCTTTTAATGTTACGTATGGATACTGATCGACTGGTCCCTAACGTAAAGCGTCTAATAGTTTAGGCAATTGAATACGCATTTGATACATTTCCATGTTCTTCGTGGACTGATTTTTATATTTTAAAATTTATAATCTAATGAAAATTTTGTTTGTTAAATTATACAGTAGCGTATACAATGAATCTTAGTCATTTTACTATCTCGGTATGTCTAATGATGGACTGAGATACTAGTTGTAACTTGTAATACGTAGTTTAGAGATGTCTCACTTATGAAATTATTAAAACTCGATTATTCGGTGGCGATTTTTATATCGAAATAAAATTAAAAAGTAAGACATCAATAGAATTTTACTGGCATGGAAATGCTTGACAGTTGAATGTAATAAATAGACGTTTACAACTTTAAAAAAAAATATTGTGTACTTTTTTATATTTAAAATGTTCGTTAAATTTCAATTAATGTAAATTGATGTAAAACTTCAACTTTATTATTAAGCTTTTCGCTCCCATCTTCGTAAGTGTAATTGTAAAAAAAATCCATCCAATTTAACTCGGATTGTAAGACTGATATCCAATGGCCCATTTCTGACAATAAGATTGCGTCCAAATTTGTGTTTTGTCCGTTTTACTCCATGAAAACGAAAATCCAAAATGGATCTGTGTACTTAATGATATTATTTTATACTTCCAAAATATAACTTCCTAATGTAGCTATAGAATTAAATTAAAACATTATTTAACGAACATCCTAAGTTCAATTTTACAGCTAACAGTCGTTTTACACAGCTATTATCTTTTTTTCTATCAGTTTAATTTTTTTTATAATCTATAATTATCAGTTTAAACTGAGCCAAACGTTCGAACCGTTTAAAAGCATTTGTTTTATTTATTAAAAAAGCACTTAATTGCTTCACTTTCAATAAATTTATATCTCGTCCAAATTTATGAAATTCCTTAAACTTGCCTCAGATTTAATCCGATTTCTATTAACTTTTAAAAAATAAAATGCGCGACAATTAATAAAATGTAACTCTAAACTCTTGAATCTTTGAATAGTAACGTGTGTTATTATTTATGAAAATTTATATTTTACATACCACTCGTGAGCTATAAGTTGTGAGAAAGAGAGCGTGGGAACATCTGCTTCGACTCTCTTTTCTCTCTACCATTTTGTACCGTGGACGCACTTAGTGACGTTTTACGTCAGTTCTCAACTTATCGCGCGCGAGTGGTAAGAATAAAATTGTTAAGTCGAATGTCCGCCTGGAGTGTGTATGAAGTATTTGGTGATCTGCATGGGCATATGTATATGTATATTTTAATATTTTTAAGCTTATCCCTAGTTGATATACAACCTTGTGATGTCTTAATTACGTTGTATCTCAAGTGAAATGGATTAAGCAAGGGAATCCTCGGAATCAAGGCGAAATATCGTCGAATTTAATTATACTTTATAAAATTTTTCTACGGGCAAATTTTGCTTGTGTATTTTAATAATTAGTGATGTACTTCTAAAATACACACGCCAAAACAGTCTGAAAGCATTCTCAGGCTACCCTATTTAAATTAGCAAAAGTCTTACGGACTTTAAAATATAAAGCAACATTTATATTAATTAAATAATCGTTAATGTTGTATATACATATAAATCTGTCCTAGAAACGATATATACTAAATATTAGATACGGGTTACTTTAAATATTTTGGCATCTATAATTGTTTTATAATTTTTCAATTTTATGTATGCATTTATTAGTATGATTACTTTATTGTTTAAATTTGTACAGTTTGTAATATTTTTTTTAATATTAATTCTTTGTATATTTTCAAATATAACAGAATTCTGAATAATTATTGTTGGTTTATTCAATTATACACCATTCCTCTCGTCAGCTAGAAGACATCCACTGTAAAGGCTATATCTCGCCGGGACACCATGGCGGCGCAACCAGTCGCCGCCACCAATAAAATGTATACAGCTCTATAGAGCGTTACTCACCTGGTGTCCGTTTGGTCGCGCCACCAGTGTGCTCGCGCGACCAACTCGCATTCGTGCATAGAATGTTACTGGTCGCTCCACCACGCTGGTCGCGTCGCCACTAATTTCTACAGCGCTGTGCGGTGGTTCACTCACTCGGCCGCCAGTCCGACCACCACGGTGGCGCGACTGGTTGCGCCGCCATGCTGTCCCAGTGAAATACAGCCATAAAGAGCTGACATGCGTCCTCAAAGAACGTCAGATGCAGCTCACATCCAGAGGATGAATACGTAACTAAAACAGACAGTCACAGGGCCTGCTGATAGATGGTTTTTTATAGTAGAAGGGGGAAAATGACCAGTCAGAATCATTTTCATGACTACCGACGCCCATAGATATCCGCATCAGCGGTTATCGGTTCTTCGAACAATGATCTACCCATTGCCACTTAAGCTCACTGTTACTCGTAGAGAAATCCCCAACAACGAAAAGCCGTAAATAATTATTTAGACTGCGTGGATGATGCGACGAATAATAATTGATGAATCGGTGGTCCGTTATAGGGGTGGGGTGAAGGTGAGCAATTCATCTCTATAACCGAGCACATGTTATAGGGCATAGATCACGAAATGTCTCCGATTACTTAATTACTCCCAAAAATATGAAGGACTGGATCGTACAATTGTACTACTACAATTATAACAATTGTTTCTTCTTTCTTCACAAACATTGAAGGAGTGCCCATGGCCCACATATTCAATAGTTTTCTATATAAAAATTACCTTAGTGTGTATGTACCCAATATGAAAACACGAAGAATTTCAAACTTACCTAGCTTATCTGTCGTTTGCGGAGGTGTGATGATTCATGGGGGCGTAGGCTACAGGTTTTAGGGAACTATGCAGAATAATACCTCTTACAAAAATAATAAGAGAGTATACCTAATTAAGTTATCTGAGTTCTGACACATTTTATATCTGTATTCATTTTGTCAAACGCGCGAGTTCAAAATGTGACAACTAATATACAACATTTTGTCAGAGTATTATACGTACTCATATTTTAGCGTTATTTTTATTTTTTATGGTTTTGTAAATAAATGTCCATTTAGCTAATTGTAAATATCACCGGAACAATGCAATCAAGAGATAAGAACAGCCATCAAAAGAAGCCCAAACATCGCAGAGGTGAGCATTATGCTTCTGACAAAGTTTTTCTTAATAAAATAACATGATATTACTGCAATATTTCTTTCATAATACTGTGCGTAATTACAAAGCATAAAAATATGGGTACGTTTTCAATGTTTTACATAATTTTAAACAAAAAAATTAAATAATCATTTCTGGAACGCGTACTTATACCCTTATACCATGTTCCAAAGTTCAGTCGAGTCAAAAATGTTTACTAAATTGTTATATTTCAATATTAGCTTTTAAATTGTACTGTAGGTATATCCTAGACTGTATTCTTATTGCCACTGTAGGTATGTCCTAGACTGTCTTCTTATTCCTACTGTATATCCTAGGCTGTGTTTTTATTTCCACTGTATATCCTAGGCTGTGTTTTTATTTCCACTGTATATCCTAGGCTGTCTTCTTATTCCCACTGTATATCCTAGGCTGTGTTTTTATTTTCACTGTATATCCTAGGCTGCCTTATATATACATAGCCACTTTATATCCTTGGCTGTCTTCTTATTCCCACTGGTTATCCTAGGCCGTATTTTTATTTCCAGTATATATCCTAGGCTGTCTTCTTATTGCCACTGTTTATTGTAAGACTGTCTTATTATTTCCACTGGTCCCCCCTAGGGCCTAGGCTGTCTTTTTATTTCCACTGTATACGGTGTATACCTTAGGCTGTTTTCCCATCGAATAAATCATTCCACCAGTTTCAAGGGTATCTACGGAAATTACGGGACACTTGGATTGTATAAGGAGGAAACCGAGCTTCGACTATTACCGAAGTCCTGGAGTGCTGTCCATTGGCGACTTTCGCCAGCATCCCTACATATGGCTCTATCATGTGGAGAAAATTGACGAGCTGCCGGACGATGATGTGTTACGGTAAATTATACTTTAAATCTGCCCGAAAATATAGATCGTTGATAAATCATAATTAATTAGATTAGGTAATATAGTAGACATAATTATTATTGTGTATAATGTTTGGTGTGCAATAAAGACATGTTTATTATTATTATTTTTTATCGTTACTACAACGGTAATAATAATAATAAATATGTTTCATAGCCCAATTTTGACGGAGGTTATTCTGCAAGAAACGATTGCAATTCGGAAGTTTGGAAAAAAATGAGCAGTAAAATGGTGAGAAATGGTAACGTAGTGTCGAGCGTGTAGTGTTGCAGCGCTTACGCTGTTTTAGTTAAGTCTAGTGCTGTCTAAGCTCTTATAGTGTGGGGCGGCAAACGAACAGTCGGAGCCTTTTGACGACTACGAAGTAGCCACGCCCATAAACACAGAATGAAGAAGTTAAACAGAATACAAGTTAAACAGCTGTGTCGCTCACTTTCCTCCTTCCCCCTCCATCGGCTACCGGACTGACACTGACACACCGCACGAAAAGCGACACAGTGACATGTGCTAGCGAGGAACACCCACACCAGTCCCCTGTAATGCATACCACCTACTAAAGACACAAATGTTTGTTTTTTTGGTATTTACCTTGAGTAATTTTTTTTTCTCCCCAAAAGAAACATTCAATTGTATGTAACGCATTATACAGGGTTGATGCAAGCGAGAGGCATTAAATTAAACCACATAATATACTATAAGTGCCTACAGTTAATCCGAAACTATTAAAAATACCTGTACGACAAGTATACGAAAATACTTTTTTCAAACAATTTAAATAGCGAAAAATCATAAACATGCTTTATATCGACTCGTACAGAGAAAGGCAAACTAGTACGGGGTGAATGACCCCGGCCGGTCATAATCGCCGATCAGCTGCGATACAGGGTGTACGAAGTGAGAAAAATCTTTGAAAAATTCCTGTGGCTAATTTATTGCTCCGATTGATCTGATTTTTGTTGTGTACCCTGAAAATAATACACTAAATATGTGGTTTCATTTAATGCCTCTCGCTTGTATCAACCTTGTATACCTGCGGGCCAGTTATTGCAGACGTGAAAAAAAGGAAATCACTCCTTCAGACAGCTTTATCACATCGTTTTGGTCATTCCTTCTCTATTAATCCAAATGTATTATATCCTCATGGGGGAATATCAAGTAGGCCACAGGAGATTTCTGTCCAATGAGACCATAAAAAGTCTCGTGATTTCCAACTGGTTGAGCCTAATAAGTCAACCATGCCATAATCTTTCGCACCAAGGACTAAGCGTGTAGACAAGAATGCGTGCTCACTCCTGCGCTAGCATATAGGCTTTGGAGAACTCTGCGGTGTGTATTGTACACATAAAACATCTCAACATCTGTCGCTATTACATCTATCAACTCATTCATCTTATCTTCCATCCCAGCTCCTATTTAGACGCCGCACTCCACGATTCGCCGTCTCGAACGCGGAGTGTTGGGTTGGCCTCTATCGCCGCATTTACCATAATTTGTACCATAGATCGTATATTCGGAGCGGTTCGGTACACGTTGCCTTCAGGGCAGAATTCCAGTCCAGTTACAAGACTGGAGCCCCGGTGAGCACGCTTCTGACCAAACCCCCAGAGACAAAGAAGATACAACTTTACAAATTTACATGCAAAATTAATTATCGTTAATTTTTCTAAAATTGCCTATGAAATACTTTTTGTGTCCCATGTGGCTTTAGTTCAAGACAAAGCTAGTTCCTACTTGCTGAATCCATGTTTACAATTTCAGGTCCACAAACACGCGGTACTGGTCTATTCACGACGCCCAAAGGTACTGCCTCGCGGACTTGCACTGTGAGCAAGTACTCCTCCCCTATCAATACCCAAACTTGAAGATGCCAACACATCTCGGCTCCCACTTGTGGAGGTTCAACACTGCGCTCAAGCTCCCTGGGAACTTATATATGAAGCATCTGCACGCGGCTTTTGAGCTTACGTTGAAGGTTTTAGTTTTTTATCATTTTCATATGTATATCGGATGTTGAAATACTTCCTAAGATTCTGATACAAACTAGATTTGTTGTTCTCGATATGTATAACACTAGCTGCGCTCCGCGGTATCACCCGCGTAAATGTCGATCCCGTGGAAAATAGAAAATCATCCCATGGCATCCCATAGGAACCCCAAGAAAATCGGGTCAGCAGTTTTTGCGTGAAAGGGTAACAAAACAAACAAACAAACTTTTGCATTAATAATATTAGTGTGATGATAAAGTTTGGGTTTTCTAGGACAGTGGCACTGCAAACATTTAGCGGATGACGCCACCAAAACGTTGCCTGCCTGAATGACTCACCTGGAGAGGGGAGACTTTTTCCGAACTTGAACTTAAGTTGTGCAAACGAAGAGAAGCCCTGTGTAGCTACTTCCACAGAGCAAATTTGGGGCTGAGCAAAATCTCGCAAATCACACTACACTATACCCCACCCGATACTTTACACCAGCGCGCTAGGAACGTACACTAAGTCAACCATTTTAATTTACAACGGTCATTATACACACGGTGGTATATTTGATTTACAAAAAAAAAGAAAACTACCTATTAGGTATACAAAATTGATTTTTTTTATTACATTTACCTATATCATTCAAATTACTTTTTTAAGAAAACATTGTATTTACATTCAAGTAAATCTATGTAAATCTTTGTAATAACTTTTATTTTTTCAGAAAATAGTTTCCCGAGAATCGCAGATGGATCGTCTAATTATATCGGACCAATTAATAAAAATAGGACAAATGGATAAATTTACAAGATTAAAATTTTTCGAAAAACTTCATATTGTTTTAAGGTACATTGTTTTATTGTTTTTCAGATATTAAATATCTCTGACAGGATCATCTAAGACTCGTCTACAAAAAGAGAAGAGCCCCTTTTTATAGTACAAAGGGAAACAAACAATGAGAGACTTATTGTCTAATTTTATCTGTCAAATTCCATAGTTTATTATTAGGGATTTGATAGATTCTAGTTGTATACTTGGAGTAGTTATTCTATGTTTATTAATAAGGCCCTTAAAGACTACCAACGTTCATGAGCACAGGCATACAGGGAATATAGATATAAAGTCTCTATCACCTAATAAGAGTCGGTGGCCTTGATATTGATACATTTAGGGTCAATTCACACCAAAAGCGCGGCGAAGCGCAGCGAAACGGAGCGCAGTATATGTGTCATATGAATTTCAGCTTTATAACAATTACTATAATACTTATTATCTCATGAGAAACTCGAACGGGAGGCGCGGATCCCCGCGAAGTCGCTGGAATGCGCGAGAAGTCGCTGGAGTGCTCCAGAAGTCGCGAGAATTCGATAATAAGTACTATAGTAATGAAAATAAAGTTGAAATTCACATGACACATAAACTGCGCTCCGTTTCGCTGCGCTTCGCCGCGCTTTTGGTGTGAATTGACCCTTGAGTTTCAAAATAATTAGCTTGCTGGCGCTGGAACAAAACCTTCTATAGTGTAGCCAAGTCTGAGGTATCATTATAGAATCAGTAGGCAGTAGGCTTTATTGGAGTACGTTACTTGGTTACATCGTGCTCGGCGTTTCGCTAGATAGGACGTTCGTAGTGCCGTTACACATGTGCACACCATTAGCACGTGAGCTCCTGTTTCCTCTTCCTCCAGATAAACGATGCTTGTTGTAGTGACTCTTGGAGTAGTAGAGCTTAAATTCTCATCCTCCTGAACTAGAAATCATCATCGACGATGTAGACAGGTTGGTGCTACTGTAAATAAGCAATCCCTGACAGCTATTTTTAAAAACTGTCCGGAGTCTGAAAGTTGCTGAGACGCCACTTGACTCGGAGACTACGTTAACTCGGTCCTGCACTTGATTTCTTTCTGGTCGTGTCGGACTGCCGTCCCATCGCAGAATAAGAATGACGGAATATAGAGAGTACTTCTGTCAGCACACACACTTGCGCACTTCTGACACGAGTGGGCAGCAACAGCTCAAGCCTGGCACAAGAGGGGCTATGCCACTGAATCGGAGCGCGACTGCGGTGCTCGAGACCAGGACAGATGACACAGATGGTCGAAACTCGGCTAAGACGACATATAAGAGAGGTTTTTTGGCTTGGTCAGCTTGCAGAATCATCTACAGCTGGTCTCGTTCGAGAACATGTGCTGCAGCCGTCTGGAGGGAATCGCCCTGTTAGAGCAACTGGCGTGCTTCAACGCCCACTCACTCAAGTATCTGTTCCTATGGCGTTTCGTACTGCCGGTCGAGAACCCCTTGCTCATCAACTACAGTTATCTTACCGGTAATAATTATTTATAATATAGTATATATTATAATCCTACTAATATTATAAAGGCGAAAGTTTGTGAGAATGTTTGTTACTCTTTTACACAAAAACTACTGAACGGATTTTCATGAAACGTAATATAGCTTTCATGTCAGAATAACATAATAAGTTAAAATTTTGAATCATTTTTGAAGTCCGAAATCCACGCGGGCGAAGCCGCGGCCGTAAGCTAGTATATTATATTTTATAGTATAAGGGGATAAACTCATGACTACCTACGCCCATAGACATCCACAGTTTCACTGCACAAAACGCACCGTTTGACACCGGTATCGTGTACCTAAGTGATTTAATAGAAGTAATTGGTTTACGTGCGTGCATACCTACAGCCTGGGATACGTGTTCCTAAAATATAACTCCTGTCACTGTTTGTGGTTCAACTCTTCCGAAACGTCTCTACCGACTTCTATGGTATTTCCTGGAATCTATATATAAATACGTGAAGCAAAAACTTTAGGAACAATTTTACGAAAATAGCGCGGACGGAGGAGTCTGAAATTTGCCACACTTATAGTTTACAATTTACATGTAAGAGAAGTTCTGCACTTCACAGGATTATAATAATAACGTTTATATAGTACTACATATATAGTAATAAATAAAACTTTACCCACACTACCCATGCATTTGACACATTGATAATTAAGATAATATTTTTTCGTAGACAGAGGTATTTGGCGTTTTTCCATTAGCCGGCAACGGCACGGCACCGGCAACGGCACGGCGACGGCGACGACGGCGCCGTGGAAGCAAAAATGTATGAACATGTATGGCACGCTTTTCCACTTACCGGCACCGGCGCCGGCACGGCATTGAGTCCTGCCGGCGCCGTCGCCGTCGCCGTGGAACCAAGCTTCCCACCCGGTGCCGGCCCGGCAGAACTGCATGTGTATTGTATATGTATTGCACCGTATGCGTGTGTGAGTGCGCGGGCCGGGCAGGAGGACGCGAGGCGGGTAGGAGGACGCGGGGCGGGGGAGAGTTGTGAGTCGAGACTGGAGACTCGTATTTAGAGATGGGTTAATGACAATAAATTTTGGATTAGGTAATATCAATATATTCGTGTGGCAATATTAGAATACCGTAACTAATATCTAATATATTAGTTACAATATCATTTGACTATGATATTTTTCTGATTTGATAAATAGATTTATACTTATATTTTGAGTTTAGGTATTTGACTGATATTGACCATTTTCATACTTTATTTCATATCATAATATTTTAGAAACATTACAATACTCCAATACTCGCCGGGCGTAAACCGTCACCGGCAACGGCGCAGTGGAAAAACGAAGCCACGGCGCCGTCGCCGTGCCGGTGCCGTGCCGTTGCCGGGCCGGTGCCGGGCCGGCTAATGGAAAAACGCACATTCTCTGTCTACGTATTTATTGATGAAGTTTCTATGTGTCTTTGCAAATGTTGAAAATTCTACATAAATTGTTTACCTTAGTTACAATGTCATGTCATATGATATTTAGTTTTTAATTACAAAAAAGGTTCAGTTTGATCGAATATAGATTTTCGCGGGTCCACTCGTATATATAAATTTTACTATCATTTTAGATGTTCTAACTAATTCGTATCTTTCGGCCATATTGTCGGTTAGATTCTGTTGGGCAACCAACAGTGTCTCATAAGTGAGTCATACACGTGTCATACATGAGGACACTACTAAGAAGAATGAGGATTTATTACAAGTATCAAAACCTATCTGTCAGTCGTAATAAGCTCAACAAAGGAAGTGTCGCTAGGGAAACGCATCCATGGAAACAAACAAACAACTTTTTAGCTGTCAATGGCGACGGACGATGATAAATCTAAACTCGCTAAATTACTACAAGGTGTGGAAGTTCCAGAAGTAAAGTTGACTGAGCGATGCAATGATCTCGTGAAAATGTTCCGAGAGCAGTTTGGGGATGAGGTAGAAGAGGAGATGGAGGAAGTGAAATATGACAACCCGTTCGTAGCGGACAAGGAGCTTTTGCGGGAAAATGAAAGAAAACTTAAAGAGTTGATGAAAGAAAACAAAAGGTATTTTTTTCTGCGTTATGTTTTAATTATATGCGGGTTTCTTAATAGTCGTGTCACTACAGCATTGCAAGTCTTTTTGTTTTATAGTAAAAGGGAGCAAACCAGCAGTCGGAGCCTGTATACCTATAAATAATCGCTCACTAAGAAATAAGACCGCTGGCACCATTTGTGTGCATACAACTTGTTTACATTTACAATATTTTACTATTTAAACTTATAATATTTGTTGTGTGCAATATAGTATATTTCATTTCATTAATTGATAATAACTCCTATTTACTAATATATATGTAAACTAGTCCTACAAATAAAATCAAATATACAAATAGGTTTAAATCACTTTAATCACTAAACATTTTAATTTTGACCCCATTAAATTAATGAAATATTATTTAAACTATACTGTTAAATGAACACTAGCAACAATATATTTAAATGTAACTCGAGAACGAAGCTCAAGAATAACTAAAAATACCGCTACCTCTCTTTTTTTTCTCTTAATTTCATTTTTCGCGTCTCGTTCTTCCGTTCTCCAAATGTTGCCAATATTAAATAAATAAAATAATGATTTAAATATTACCAAATACCAAATATATTTTTGGTGTTGCCAACACGGCTATTCTACATGATGTCAGCCCCTGTAACCAACGCCCTGGCGTATAAGTATACTGCAAGAAATATAAATATAATATACCTATTTACAACTACATTTTTAGTATTGTATGGTTAAATATTGCAAACCATCACTCTCTTTATACTCAACCAACTCTTCTTGAAAAACCTTTCGCGTCGCTTAAGATATTCATAGAGTTGGTCCTGACTGAGTCTTTGTTGGTCGCCATGCAATTAAAGAGCATTTCGCATCACTTAAGATATTCATAGAGTTGGTCCTGACTGAGTCTTTGTTGGTCGCCATGCAATTAAAGAGCATTTCGCATCACTTAAGATGTTTATAGAGTTGGTCCTGACCGAGTCTTTTTTGGTCGCCATGTAATTAAAGAGCATTTCGCATCACTTAGGATACTCATAGACCAAGACTCTGTCAGGACCAACCTGACAGAGTCTTTGTTGGTCGCTATGAAATTATTTGCACTCATAGAGCATTTCGCATCACTTAATAATATTTCCATAGAGATGGTCCTTACCTGTCTTGGTTGGTCACTACGAAATTTTGGCACACACGTAGAGGGTAATTTGGATTAACACATAGGATAGTTTTAATCCCGAAAAAATGTTCCTATGGGATGCCATGGGATGAGTTTCTATTTTCCACGGGACTTCCTCGGGAAGACTGAGCTGTCGGTCCGTTTGGCCATTATAATAATAGTTAAATTAATCATTATAAACTCACATATCGGGGTGCATGTATTTCATTCGCGAGAGAGATCGGTACCCCTTTCGATTCCAAGCTGCCCGACGAACAATTATAGCAATCAGATGGAACGGTATGGGACTTCTCTTCTTTTCCACAGCATTAATTCAGGTCCAAAAAGAACTCCCCCGAAGATGCTGCCACCTTGTCGTGGTGGGGGCCTTGGGTGCCTATATGATTCCCAAGGGATGCAGGGCAGGGTTAGCTATACCGGATAGGCTTGGGGGGCAGATTAAAAGCAGCTTGACTCGGGATCCCTCTAAATCAGCAGAAGGCGGCGTGGATTGAAATGAGTGGCGGG
>LUGF01058995.1:0-10326 GCA_001625245.1 Calycopis cecrops | reverse complement strand
AATAATAGGTAGGTACATATAATAACACTGTAGAAGACGTCATTCTGTATGTGTCTTGCTTGTGTCTTGCGGCTTTCACGCAAAAACTGGACGGATTTTGTTGAAACTTTTTTGTTATGTAGGCATTAGTCCTCGGTAACATAATCGCTACAATTTATTAATATATATAATGCTGCAGTCGATATCTCGACTTGAAATACACTATTTTAGGGCAAAATAACGGATTGGCAATTCGGCCACACAACATTACACGTTACCATGACAACATGTTTTCATGACAAGACAACGGCTGTCGAGTCGACTAGTTATACTTTCCTTTTGAATCCCTCTATCTGATAACAAAATAGTAGTAATTTTAAAGATCTAAGCATACACACACTGTCGGCGGAAAGCATTTTTGTTTTATACTTACTATGTAGTGAAGTGGGCAAATAAGCCGTCGGAGCCGTGCATATGCTCGATGGCAGCATGCAGCAGTGCCGGCGACCCTCTGCATCAAAAACATTCCCACTATTGTCAAATCGTCTTTCAAATGCGTATTACGCAATGTCTCGTCTACAATGAATTGCAAAATAACGTGAGAAATCTGTATTATATTTTTTTACATAATTGCACTAAAACACGATAAGAATAGAAATTACGTAATTAATAATTACGTCACAATGGCTGTCTAAATTGGAGCTATTGTTTGAAAGTATTCTTCTTGTAGCAGGTTTGAAGTGAATGATATTTGCCAGTGGCAAAAACGTATCACTTCTAATAAGTAGATCTGAATTGATGATTCCCTGCCTTGTTTCCTTTTTTTATGGTATAGGGGGGCAAACAAGCATTCGGTGCCATTTTCATGACTACCGACGCCCATAGACATCCGCGTAGAGGCCATACACATGCACTGCCCTCCTTCATCCTACCACCTCCATGGGCCTCCATATAGATATAGATGCAACAAATACTAACGAAACATTTTCTACTGGCTACAAAGCTAGTACTTAGTATGTCGTTGTTTTTGTACTATGGTAGGTATCTACATATGAAAGTAAGACTCTAGTACTTTTAAGTCCGATAGATAATTTCAATTCAATTCAATTCAATTCAATTCAATTTCAATTCAATTCAATTTATTTATTTGGACCACTTAGAATATTACTTTAAAATTTAACAGATATTTAAGATTTTAATAGTATAGAAAATAAAATATTGATTACCGAGTACGTTGCGAATACAGCCCCTCATTTCCTCCTCCCCTGGCCCCTAGCCACCGGCTAAACATAAACCGCATAAAGAAGCATCTTTCCGGTCGTGCCAGCCCAATGCTGCTGCAATACAGCATGGCACTACCTCTTGCTGAAGGCATGCTAATTGGTAATCAAATATTTATGATTATAAAATATTTTATATAAAAATCAAAACTTTCGAGGGCTGCGATTATGACTATAATTAATAATTAATTAATAATCGGCTTTATGAAAGTCTCAACTTTCCAAATTCCTACAATATTGAATGCGACACTATTTGAAAGAGGTAGTGACACGGCGCATGCCGTCGAATTCGGACGGCACCACCGGGTGAAATACCGGCGTAAAGTGACAGGGCTGTGGTAATTCGTGCAGCGTGTAAGTAGCCGATGGCCCATTGTGTGACGTTGCCCACCTTCCTTCTTCCTACATGTAAGGAGGATGGGGGACAACGCATCTGTAAAACCTCTGTTCGGATGTCTATGGGCGTCGGTAGATGGAAATGGCTCCGATTGCTCGACTTATACCTAATATTAAAAAACTAACATATGCTGGAGAACATTGACCGTCCCTGTTGGTTAGAAAATAAACAAGCTCAGCTACTTAATTTCAACTAATGAATATTTAATCAAGTGGGAATAGAGGCGGTACCTCGTAATGGCTTAGGTTAATAGGAAAATTCACATTAACGGTAGGTAGAATAATCTAGATTCTACATTAATCCTCCATCGCACTAAAAGACTGTTCAGATCTAGCGTTTTACGCGTGAGTCGACTTGTAGGCGCTCGCAAGTAGCGTTCATTACACGTGTTGTACGCGCGAGTAATAGAACGCGACGCCGCGGCCGCATCTGGACGCGACATATTATGTAGCTCTACTATCTCGGCAACGAGCGAGCGCCTACGCGCTAGTCGACTCGCGCGTAAAACGCTTCATCTACACTGGCTCATACTAGAGCTACGCGTGAAATGTCGGCGTTTCGAGACACTCGGGCGCCGTTGTAGCGTCCAGAACCCGCCCGTAAAACGCTTCATCTGAACAGGGTCTATAGATATCTGGCAGCTTGCCAGGAGGCCATTATGGTGACATTTCGTGCCAAGCTGTGCCAAATAAATTTGTTTAGTGGGTAAGTGATTTAGGGAAATATCGTGTCATTTGAGAGGATGAATAATGATTCTCAGCAGCCATTTTGTCTCCTCCTGCGAATGTAGCTAAATAAAGACTATTTCCTATAAAAATGACAATTTGCTACACAAATCATATAGTACGACGACCAGGCTGGCACAGTTGAACAGGGCCCGGATAAGCGGAGCATGTTGCGTCCGGGGTCGCAGTTTCGAATCTAGGACATCTACGTCATGGATGTTTATGTGTGTATTTATATAATAAAAATCTTAAATATATAAAATTTCTTAAATGTATAAACATATTAAATATATTTCCGTTGTCTAGTTATCCGTGACGCAAGTCCTTACGATACTTAGCACGGGGTTAGGCTAACCTAGTATTAGTCCACCGATATATTATTATTATTAGGTAGTTCACTTAGAATATTGTTTTAAATTGGTCCGTCCGTAAATTAACACAGCATAATAAGTAGTGATTTGCAAACCGGAACTAGCCCACAACTCAGGTGAAAATTAATTAATTAAACAGTTTAACCTTAATCAGCATTGTTACCATCTGCACATATAACAAAACTGTAGAAGACGTAATTATGTCGGCTTTCACGCAAAAACTACTGGACGGATTTTGATGAAAGTTTTTTTGTTCTATAGGTGTTAGTGCTCGGTAACATTTAGGCTATAATTTATCAATATATATTATGCTGCAGTCGGTATCTCGACTTGAATACACTAATGTAGGGCAAAATAACGGATTGACAATTCGGCCACATAACATTACACGTTACCATGACAACATATTTTGTACAAGGCAAGGGCTTTAACCCGAAGTTAACGAGTACTAGAATAAAATTCTGATAGTATGCTGACTCAAAAGAAAAAAAATAAAATGCCACATTAGAAACTAACTTAAGTAAGTTCCTTTTAATCAAACACCATGCTTCACTTTGGAACGAGCTGTCACAGTCGGTATTTCCGAACCTATACGACCTGGGGTCCTTCAAGAAAAGAGCTTACTTATACTTAAAAGGCCGGCAACGCGCCTGCAAAGCCTCGAGTTATGCAGATGTCTATGGGCGGCGGTAGTCATCTACCAACTGCTCGTTTGCCCCTTATCCTATAAAAAAAAACCATGCTCCAAATTTACAAATAAAGAGCTTTTAGATAGTGTTAATTGCTGTGATTATCAAGTGTTTAGATATTTAGCATTGTACATTCGCAAACTGGAACCAAACTACTTAGGTTTTTGTTGATACCATGAACCATATAACCACCACATATAAGTGGTGACCTATGTCCAGCAGTGGTCAAACTCCGGCTAATCATGATGATGATAGAACCGTGTCATTTGATATCTGCACATTTTTAGCATTTTTTAATTGCCAATTAGCAAAATTATCTCAAAAGTGGTATGTGAGCTGGTTCTGTTTTGCTAAACCATGTCCAATTACTATATGAGTAGACTTTATATACTACCAATATAGACTTGTAGAAGCGCCTCGTCATGCACTCGTAATTCTAAGCAGATAGCCGATGAGCCCGTGGACATTTTAGTACACTTACTTAGGATATGCCATAACTTGCCACACGAATAACCAACTGAATATTTGATAGACCAGAAAGGTTTACTTTCATGTCGTGACACGTATCATTCCTGCGTTAGCCCACAAGACAAGTGACGCACAAACCCGTGATCCACATTTAAAAGAGGCTCTGACATCAAAAGGGCCAGTTTTAAGTGACAAGACCTTTTGGCCGTCTTAAAAAGCCACTAAAAAAGTTACGGTCGAGTCAATTTGTTTGCGACTTGTGTGTGCGTAGAGTGGACTTGTTTATGTGACAGGTGAGATTAAAGTTGGACAGAGCGATCCGTGGAGCAGTCATGATGACTTTAATTTTTTTTTTGCTGGGGAATGCATTTAGGCTTGCCCTCGGACTTTATTGAGGGGTATGTGGGACTGGTGAGGTGCGGAAACCTCAGCAGTGTTTCTTCTCTTCCACTGCATTGATAGAAGGCATCGAAACGATCATTTGCTCATATACTATAAAAAAGACGAGTGAGGGGAAATTGTGTCGATAATCAGGCCAGGGCTAGGGTTGAATCGGTGGTAGATGAAATTTTTGACGTTCAAAGAGCAATTTTGTAAATTATATTTTGAATAAAAATGTTGGGATTTTGATTTAATTATAATTTACAAGCACTGGTAGTCTCTTGTCAAATGCAAAGTCTTCAGCCGTACGTTTGCCTCCGTATATGGAAGCAAATGAACAAAATACCCACCACACAAAACCCGACGGCATAAAAAATACACTCTCGAGCGCGCCAATGTTTACAACCTCAATTATAATTTACATACAAGAAAATAGACGGAATACCACAATTGTTTCATAATAAGTAGTAAAAACGATAATGCACAATGATTTATGGGCAACTTAGCCCACTTGGCCTTGCTGGCCGACTTGGCTACGAACTTGGCTCGAATTTGAGAATGTCGAACGTCATATAGCACTTTCTACTTGGGCGTGTTTGTGTGTTATGGCACTGATCTACTGAATAGTTTTCATCAGATGATGCTCTCGATTGTGGTATGTAGTAATGGATACACACAGTTTTATTTTTTTATATATTCTACCATCTATGCTGCTGCTATCGGTGTTGCAGCAACCTTTAGCCTTTACCGTGTGTTATAACTATACTACGTACAGGATGTCCAGTAATTAACTGCAGCTTGGTGGACATATGCCCTACCAAGTTAAAGTATCTCCCACTAATAAAAGTATTATGGATTTTTTGTAATCGACGATTTTAATTTTTTTTTCTGAAATCTCTAAAGTAGTTGAAACGAATCGATTTTAAATTACTAACTGACACTTAGGTACTAAATTGGTATACTTAATGTATAAAACAGAAAATTAGCTTCATTTTAAAAAAAGATAACTTGAAAAGTATTAAATCTGGACCAATGGCATGAAAATAACCAAATATTTAGAGAGATGTCAGAAGAAAAATAAAAATCGTCGAATACAAAAAAACCCATGACACTTTTACTAGTGGAAAATACTTTTATTTGGTTGGGCATATGTCCATCAAGCTGCAATTAAAGGGTTATTTATTAATTACTGGACATCCTGTATATCGGTGTTTGCTTTTCTTTTACTACTAGTATATAGTGTTAAGTGAAACAGGGACGGAAATGTGTTACAGGAAACCAGGGAAGGGCGCTGTTTGATTTGAATATGGAATTGTGTGAATAAATGTTTTGTAAGAGGTAGTGCCATACCGCATACTCGTATGCAGCCGAATTGATCCAGCACGACCGGGAAGGTGCCTATAGCTTACATTAGACTGGCGTAGTGACAGCTATCGCGTTAGGTGTGTAAGTAGTCGGTGGCATGGAGGTGGGAGGAGAAAGGAGGGCAGCGCAATTGTGTAACGTGTATGCGGATGTCTATGGGCGTCGGTGGTCATGAAAACGGCTCTCACTGCTAGTTTGCCCTATTCTGTAAAAAAGCTATCTTACTTCTACTTCTTTCTTCTTCTAATTCTACGTACTTCTACTTTCGTTATTTCTATCGTTGTCATTTTTATATTCTTAAACAAATAGCTTCTCGTTTGTTGAATATATTTCTAGTAGTATATGGGGGCAAACGAGTTGTCGGAGCCCTTTTAAGGACTGTCAACATCCGGAGGCTTTGCCCTTCTTACCTCCTACTCACAAACCGCACGAGACGCGACAGCATAGCCGTCACTTCACCACGGTGTCATGTAAGTCACCTCCCCTGTCGTGCCGGGCGAGTTTGGTTGTAACGCAGCTCGGCCCCAACTCTAACCAGTCATTATACACTGACACCGACGAGGTTTACCGCAAGCCCAACGGAGCGGCACTAAAAAGATAACCGCAACTTTATTTCTACTTCATACTTATTGTTATTGCGTCTTTTGTAGTATAAGGGGGCAAACGAGCAGTTGGTTCCACATCTGTGTAGAGATTATACAGATACGTTACCTTCCTTCCACCTTACCTCATTCATGGGCCACCGGCTGCTCACACACCGCAAGAAACGCGACAGCACAGCTATCACTTTACTCTGGTATCGTGTAATCGAGAGGTACTTCCCCGGTTGTGCTAGCCCAATTCGACTACATACATGCACGCATGCAGTGTGGCACTACCTCTTACTAAAAACTCATTATTACTTCTGATTAAATTCTTTGTTTGACCCAAGACGGTTTTAAGTTTTTCCCTTAGGCTCCCTGCGATCAGACCAAAGGGTTATACTTGCCCCTGTCGATCTTGACACAGGAGTAGCAGCGGTGAGAACGAGTGGTGGGCCAAGTCGAATTAAAAAAAAATATAAATGTAACATAATGAAGTTATAAATTAAAGCTAATTTGACATTTTAGGTCCAATGAATGGGCAATTTATCCGAATAACCTGTCCGCTTCGCTGAGCGTTCATTACACCCCAGGGGAGGCACGCCAGGGGGGTACAGCAGGGGAGGATACATGACAGATGGATACATATCCATCAAGTCGTTATACAATTCGGCTTCCCCGGCGGGTCATTAGCTGGGCTCCGGAGTATTGTTAAAAGTCCAGCCCCCTTTTGTTGACAGGGGGATATTTTAAAGCAGTGACTAGGTATGTTAACAAAGACCGTTAGCCTTTACTTCACGACAAATACACTGTCTATACATATAATAAAACTATAAAAGACGTCATTCTGTCTGTGTCTTGTAACTAAAACTACTAGACGGATTTTTATGAAACTTTTTATATTTTTTGTTATATAGCTATTAGGTATCTATTGTATGTGTAATGTAATATAATGTATGTATGAAAATAATAATTATGAATGTATTAATTAAAAATGAATTTAATGTAATTTTTACTAACATAGTTTTTATTTCGATGTTACTAACAAATATATGGATCTGGTCCGAAATAAACATTATTATTATTATTAGTCCTCGGTAACATTTATACTATAATTTATCAATATATATATAATATTGCAGTCGGTATCTCGACTTGAATACACCATTGTAGGGCAAAATAACGGATTGACAATTCGGCCACGTAACATTACACGTTACAATGACAACAGATTTTGACAAGACAGCGGCTGTCGGGTCGACTAGTTCTAAATATTTCACTATTCTAAATTGAAAACAAAAAGAGGTCGGAGATGTAAGCGCGATTAACCGATAGCTGTTACGTTAGATCGGTTACTGTTTCACACGATAATACGGGGAGTATTACATTCTTATCATAGCGATCGCCTCAACGTTTTAAAGTGGCAATCGGATTGTCATACGCTGAGAAGAACAGATGGTAGAACGGAGCCAGTGTTGGTCCCCCATTTACCAGATGGTCTTCCCATTTCCCATCCCATCCGTACCATCATCTATCATCATCTATCCGTACCGAAGATGCCAGTTAGCGTCAGCGTTAATTGAAAGGCCACTTCTTCTTTCAGACTTCCACCTCTGGACAGGCCCAGAGGTGGAAGAGGCTGCTAATGATGATTGCACGTTCCACAATAGGATGCCTAAGGACATTTGCATCGCGACTAGAAATGCAAATGTATTGCTTTCCCAGATGGAAATCGTTCGTCCCCGTTCTTAGTTAACGTACTACAAAAAGAGAAAACCCCATACGTTACACGAAAATGACAGCTGTGCTGTCGCGTTTCGTGCGGTGTGTAAGTAGCCGGCGGCCCATGGGGGTTGGAGGAGAAAGGAGGGCATCTGTGTAGCCTCTGCGGATTTCTATGGGCGTCGGTAGTCAATAAAATGGCTCAGACCGCTCGTTTGCCCGCTATACAATAAAAATAACCAAATACCACCTTTTTCATACTTGCCATATTCAATTCACGTATCTTCTCGAATCAGTCCATAATCCAATCCACGTGAGCTTCGTGTTTCGATTTGGATTATCCTATTTTTTCACAATTCCATTGTATGAGATGTTATACAGTGATTGACAATATAAATAAGATCATACCGGTTTCTTATTTGCAGACAAAATACATTTATTTCCACAGTGGGAAGATAATAGGTTTAGGGAAGCGAGAGAAAGGTTGTGCGAAGGTTAAACATACTTGTCGAAAACAGAACCAATTTATATTTGCCAGAAAGTTGGATTGATACTTGTAAACGTAATCTTGAGATAGGAAATTGAATGAAGACGTATGTCCTTCATAGCATCGTAAACTATAGTATATATGAGTTTGGTCATGTGATGATTTTTAGCCAAGTTTTTGTGCGTGGGCCCACAAAGCTTTCTCAGTAAGGATTTTTAAAAACCTCAACCCCAAAGGCACCCATATTTCACACAGATTTTTTTTTAAATTAGCCGATACTTTTAATACCATTTCAGTATATCAATGCAATCAAATCAATCTGTATAGACGACAATAAAAAATGATAGTCGCAAAAAATGGTAATTAATTCTTTTAAAACCACCAAATGGGTGTATGTTTTAAGGACACACAAGCACCAAAAAATAAAATAAAACAAAAACTTAAATCCTCGGTTGCCAAATGTTTGATTTAAATATTTTTTAAATTAATTATTCTTATTTCAGTACACCACCTGGTAGTTGACATAATTATTATTTTTTATAATTTTTATTCACATTTTTCGCATTTTAATCGGTTAATGACTTCGAGTAACAGTGGGCCATCTACTGGCGTTACCCTCTGCCAAAGCTAAAAAGAGCAATAGCCCATTTGGGATACACAAAAGTATGTGTCTTAGACCACACAACGAAAGTAAAACTTAATTATTGATTTTCATTACCGTTGTTACAATGACATGTCATATGATTTATTTTTAAATACAAAAAGTTTCACTTAAATCGAATTTGAATATTGAATTTGTATGACAACTTCCATCGGCCTCGCCCGACGTGTGATTTTTGTAACGCCCTCGCTAGCTTACCGCCATGTCAAGTTTTACTTTAAAAACATGAGAGGCTTATAAACTACATAGTGTGAGCCATTACTTTCGTGTGCGTGTATAATAATACAGCCGAATTGCATTAGCCCGTATTAATAAACATAGAATAACTTTATCCAAGTAATAACCTAGCAATAAACTGACATCTGTCAAATTCCATAATAAAAAGCACATGAAAAGTATGTTATTCTATGTTTATTAATAAGGGGGTTAGTGTTTAGCAGATGACTGCCGCGTCCACCGAATTTGACCGCCTTTTGTGTTATCGCCGTTTGCGTTCGCCGCGTCACCATTTAGATTAATACACAAAGGTTAATGATCTTGCGTAGCTGGCAAGTACTTCACTTTCAATCTCGCCGATCTTAAACCAAAGTCGATTAATAGTAAGTACGTGCAACCGGCTATACTTTCTTTTGTTATGCAAATTGTGCCGCTGTTATATAATTTAATCGACGTTTCGGCCTATTTTCTGAAAGGGCGGTTGTTTGGGCCCGTCAGAATCTTTACAAGGTCTGAGATCGGCCTACAGAATATTGGTTAAGAGAATCAACATAAGAACTAGCTGACTTTGTTTTATCTTAAAAGCGAAAGATTCTGAAATATGACATTCGTCATATAAAAAGGTGAAAGCACAATTTTTAATTAATTATAAGCTTATTTTTAAATTCATGTTTAGTATTAATTGTTTTAATTAATTATTAAATTACCTTATATCATCGTAGTATATAGCTATATACATGCGAAAAAAAAAACATTTTCATTTCATTTCATTTCATTGCTTGTATGTAGCCGGTGGCCCAATGGGAGGAGGAAAAGACGCATCTGCGTATCATGCGGATGTCCATAATCGTCTCCCGACTGTTCCATTATTTTTATACCTTTTTGTAAGAGGTAGTGCCACAGCCGAATTGAGCCGGTACGACCGGGAAGGTACCTCCCGCTTAAACGAGACCGGCGTCAAGTGACAGATGAGCTGTCGCGTTTAGTGCGGTGTGTAAATAGCC
>LUGF01058989.1:62677-79342 GCA_001625245.1 Calycopis cecrops | reverse complement strand
TATGATAGGAAGGTGAAAATAAAACTATTTTAAACGTTCATTAACTTAAAACTTAAACCAAATTAGGTAGGTACATTATGTAGTTATCACTTATCTCTTATTAGAAGACAACTCTATTTCGTAGCGATATAACATAGAGCCAGGAAACTGATTGTCATTACTTGACAATTCAACTTAGTTTGTTGTTACGATCATCGTCGTAACATATGACTTCACATCGTGGGCATCATATATGGGTGTCGCAAATATATTTTGGTGCTTCAAGGAAATTAATAAGTGAAAATATATTAAAAACTCAATCATTATTTAACGAGAAGCCTGGTCACAATTTTTTTTATTTGATTACAATAGCACAGAAATATAAGATAATGCCAATGAAGGTGGAAGGAGAAGGAGGGCAGCGCATCTGTATAGCCTCCTCGCGGATGTCTGTGGGCATCGGTAGTCTTGAAAATGGCTCCGACTGCTAGTTTTCTCCCCTAGCCATAAAAAACATAAATCAATAAGTTTCAGTAAATTGTAGACAGCGGCATCTAGTGTGCGATAGATGAAGTGATATATGAAAACTAGAGATTTTGTATTAAATTTGAAAAAAAAAAACACATTTTTTATAACTGTGCATCAAATGCTAATATCGAATTAATTTAATTAAACTAAGTATTAATGTTTTTGATTTATTTTAGACTTTAGTTCTTCACTTTTTACTAATGTTTAAGGTTTAAAACAGTTCTTAACTAATTTATTGTTACCAATTATGTGCTAATTGTGTATCTGCTTTAACATATTCTGTGCATATTAGTTGCTAAAGAAAGTTTGTTGCGAATTATCAAAATCGACTGTTGGACTACAGATGGCGCTTGTCGTTATTTCATCGACTCGTGGTTTAATTTAACTCATTTTTAAATTACAAATTAAGTACAAATTAGTCGTGTTTTGTAAGCTTGATGTTGGAAGTTAGCAAAATACTGCGGCTTCATATTGGCATTTGGCATGCGCAAGTGACAATAGTGAACCACGAAAACCTGTCGATTTTCACAACGAAGTACGCAATGGTTTTCGCTTTGGATAACCTGAGCTATTTCTATATACTAACAGCCCCTAGTTTCTATTTGTAAGAGAGAGCCATGCAGCATTGCAGCCGAATAGGGCTGGCACGACCGGAGGTACCTCCCGCTTATATGATATTTCCTTAAATTATCATTGCATTTTGTGTTTAATGAGTTTCCTTTGGCTCCGTGGAGGGGGTGAAGCGAAGGATCATGATATTAAATGAGTAACTATTGTGCTGATGTCTATAACGTCGGTAATCATCAAAAGGTCTGACAGCTGTTTTTTAAAATGACTGAATGAAAAAGCGTCCATTCACATACTCTAATTTCAGACCCCTAGACAACCCATCCAATAACACCTAAAAATATAATAAAATCTAATTTACCAAATGAAAGCTGTAACCGCCATGGCGTGACCATGATGAGCCCAGAGACACCCAAGTTGCAAAGACAATGTACATCGTCTATTGTAACTGTATGACACTCCAAACCCCCATAACAGCTCGCTGAAACATCAATAAGCCCGTATACGCCGAGAGGACGCAGGTTCAACCCCGGCCGGGGATTTTTATAATTTAAATACTTGTAATAAAAAAGGGCATGAGGGTTGGCACTTGAGAGTTGTAGAGGGTGGCACTGGGATGTGGTGACGAGGTTATAGTGAAGTGTTGCTGATGACGCTGTTATTTTTGAAATATATTCTAAATAGTTGCCGTTATCATCAGCCCGTTGTCGTCCACTAACTTATTTTCCTTAGTTATGGAAGGGATAAGTAAATAAGATAAGCGTTCAAGTATTAGGCAAGCACTGAAGGGGTACTTGCTTTCCTAATTTGTTATAAATTCAAGTAATATTTACATTGAATTTTGCTGCCAAGGGGGGAGGGGAGGTTAAAAATTACAAAAAATCTGCTTGAATACTCGAATGATTACTTATAAGATACCGGCTTGAAATGCTGACCTGTTTCGTGCCGTGTGTAAGTAGCCGGTGGCCCATGGAGGAAAGAGGAGGTAGGAGGTAGCATACAAATGCGTTGCCCGCATTTGTATGACCTCCATGCGGATGTCCTGAAAATGGCTCCTACTGCTACTTTGCCCCTTCAACTATAAAAAATTAAAAAAAAAGCGCGGGTAAAACCATGGGACACTGCAGCTAGCACAAAATATATGATGATTAATGGATCCACTCGGCATTTCGTCGCACACACATACACAAACGTTTTAAAATAACGAACGAGCAGCGTGAGTGATTGCTTCGCTAATTGCGCGGCTTATCAAATTAAAATGATCTCCGCTCGAGAGGCGAGCACTCACTAGTTTACAGGCACAATCATTAATATCTATCAACGGACATTACAAGCTCTTACTGCTTACTGTTGACGGTGTGTGAAAGGGGTTTTGTATATTCAATGGTGAGCCCGAATGGTTTTGAGACTATGTATTGTAAGCTTGCCTTACCGTCCGCTGGAGAAAGAAAATATGCGTGTCTCTAGGAGCAGAAAAACCTTGAGGGATCTAGAGACGGAAGGTGCCCTCAATCTATTCTCATCTGCCAGGGTAAGAAGCTGCGGGACTGTGGCGTGCAACAGTAATGTCATGGCTCACCAGCAGGTGCCCTTTCGAGCTCTAGTTGATTAGATGCTTTACCTAAAGGCCGATACCCAGTGATAAGCAGATGAGTACAGTTCGTGAACTCTTCCTCGCTTGTCAGAGGTATTTCAGGAACGGTGCGTCTAGACTAGACTGTCACGCCATCTAGCTGCTGAAACGTGCAATTATTATTAATAATATTGTTATTTGTAACCTAGCGACTAGGTATCACGTCATTTATTGTATGTGAGATTCGCAGACTTCTGAATAATATTGGCCTATTTCATGAGCTACATTTCCCAAAGACTGAAAGAGTTTGCAAAGTTTGTCTACTTGCTGAGTTGCAGCCGTGTTGTCCTGCCACGGAGGAAGACAGTAGTTTTAGTAAATGCAAAGTCATTATTTATGAGACTTCTTTGAGATTCAGGAAGCCACATTATACACTTACTGGATGAAGCGCCTGTTTGCTTATCAAATTCTGATTGTATGGATGGTTATGGGCGTCGTTTGTCACCAAAAAGGGTCAGCGGAGTACTCGCACTATGACATATCCATGACGTGTGTCGGTGACACATTTTTTTATTGTTTAGACTTTTTTTGTTCGACATTATCTGTACATAAACGTTGAAACCGCATAGACAATTACGGGTAATTTCGTTATCTGCCGATGGGGGTGCGAGCAGATGCGCGTAGATGGTATCTGTGGCGCCCTCTGCCGAACACGCGCGCCGATGCGCACGCGCCGAAACAACGGCTTAAGGAGAAGGTGCGTTTAGTGTTACTACTAACTTACTAATAATATACTTATTTTTTTATGGTAGTATGGTTTGGTACTACCATGCCAATAGACATCTGCATAGAGGCACCTCTCCTCATGGGCCACCGGCTACTTACACGTAAACGCGACAGCATAACTGTCACTTAGCGCCGCGCCGGTCTCGTGCAAGCGGTGCAACCTCCCCGGTCGTGCCGGCCCAATTCGGCTTCATGCAGGCATGGCCAGTTTAGCCTATGTGTGTAGCATGCAAGTCTCTATAAATGTACTTCGTAGTATCTTAATATAATCGTACTTGAGCTTCCTTTAGGTCTAGGGAAGTACTGTTATGATGTACTTCAGCCAAATTGTGCCGCTACGACCGGGGCGGTCCCCTCGTTGACCTGGTAGTAGCGTCAAGTGACAGTTGTGCTGTCGCGTCATAAGAGACGAATGTGGACTGAAGGTAAGGAGGGCCACGCATCTGCATTACCAAAGCCTGCGACTGCTCGTTTGCCCGCTTTATACTACGTAATATATGTGTATTATGTATAGTATAGGTACCCCATCTACCTATGTCGTGTATGAGTGAATAATAACTGTACATATAAGAGTGATATAATAACTATGAGCATATGAGTGTATCATAATCGATGTTTATCAATAAATATCGGGAGCTGATAAATGATCAAGGAAATGCAAAGCAGCCGCTGCCGCCTGACCGCTTACGTGCTCGTACCGCTTACGTGCTGACGAGCACGTAAGTGAAAGTGTAACATTCCCGCTCGAGCTGCTGTATAGCTATAACCTCACGACCGTGACAGTACATTACCTAACGCGCCGTGAACTGTGCGACTCGCTGAACAAGTTTATATTATTTTGGCGTTTATTGACAGCACAGTTTGAATTATGTAAAAGATAGTGTCATAGAAGACTTTGACCGTATCACACCACAGGTAAAGGTGTACACATTATACCAACTCGACGCCGACTCCACTCCAGCTCAACTCAACAGTCGAGTTGAGTTGGCGTCGAGTCGATTTAATGTGCGTGCGTACCTTAAATCTATCGGGACCATTGTGAGATGAAAACTTGAACATCAGGCAATCAATGTATCTCAAATGTATTTGTAGAATAGGAGATAATAGAAGTTAAGAATTGAGAGTATACAGTGTATACCGAGAGGTGGCTGGTTGTGGGTAGGTGTCAATAAATCTTGCCTTTACCAAATGGAAAATGTGTTTTGTGTTTTAGTGTTTCTATCTGTACTGCCCCCTATTAATCCCCTAAACGCAGTCCCAAGTCGCGTTGCATATGTAGAACTACCCCTTAACAAATAGAACGTGTTCGAAGTTCAAATGTGTTGCGCGCTATCCCGCAGAGGTGGCGCTCTAATTTATGCACAGACAGACAGTTGTTTACCAATAGATAAGCCACGTTGCGTTTTGTTTCGTCTGCTTGTCATTAAAGTCTGCTCTATCAGCGCCATCTTATCGAGCTCGCTTGTGTATTTACATAACGCTGTGCAGGTTTGGATAACACGTGTGTTACATAATCATATTGATAAAATATACTTTTCGATTGTTGTTAAAAATGTCTATTATTTTTTTTTTTGACTTAGTCATATATTGCCTTGCAGTAAAGGAAAAGGTTGGCTTACGAAAAATCCTGCATGTCCGAAAATAGTATTTCTTTCGACTATTAAGCCAATATAATTTCATTGGTTTTATCAACATAATTAATATTTCGAGGTACACACCAGTGCCTTATATGTAGTACCTACGACGCCTAAGGGCTCAGTTTATTATCGTTTTATCGCTTGATATCCGTCCGCGGTTACGCTCCAGTCATGTAAAAACATTATGCTCTCTACTTCAACATAATCGGTTAAAAGTATCTTGTAGATTCTACAATACTACAATGTAGAATATAATATACAATTTGTCTGGGTGACGTTTGTAGTTTGTAGGTACAAACCTAGGGAATGCAATACCAGGACACCGGGATCCCGAAATACCGGGATCCCGCATGCCATGTGCGGGATTAATCCCGTTCGTAAAATGAGCGGGATCCCGCGCGGGATTCGAGGGATTGCAGAGAAGCGAAAATCATGTATTACCTACGTAGCGCACGGTTGCTTTCTGCTACTGATCATATAGTTTGTAAGGTCAGGAGCTGTTTAGCAGATGAAACAATCAACACCTTAACGTTTTTAAGAAGTTATTTTCAAAATAATGTTTAGTTTTCTACTTTCGTCAATTTTAATTTAAATTTTTTTATTTTTCTAACTTCGTCCATTTTAAATAAGTAAGTTATTTTTTAATAAATGATTATATAATTAGATTTGTTTCATTACGTACCGTCAGAAGTTATAAATTATGCATGAAGTTTTGTTCATGCGGGATCCCGCAAATATCTACCGGGATCCCGCGGGATCGAAAATGTCCAGTCCCGCAAATACCGGGATTGAGAATTTACTGCGGGATTGCATTCCCTATTTGTACCTAACTTCATGAAAATTCGGCGGCGTGAAATGTTAAACAAGCAGATCAAGTCAGTAAGTTTTTGCTGTCACACATTTGTTTGGAACGTTCTCTGAATCTATCTGGGTAGATATTAAAGTTTTATTCACTTGCTGATATTATTTCGTAACGACAATTACACTTATTTCATCATCGATGTGAAGCGGCAGCTGTCAAATTACTAAATTGGTGATCCAGTTATCTGACACCGAAGTTCAGTGGACGATGAACATAATATTCACTGGGAACATCAAAATGACAATACTTTTTGGCTTTCACAATAATAAATACGTACGTATAAACGTAGTAAACGATCCAATCTGTGAATAAAAATTGTCGTTTTTATCAAAACTAATTTTATCTAATACTAGTAGAGCCCGAGAGTTCATTCACATAAAACCCCAAGAGAAGGATTTGTTTTCAGTATTGAAAGTAATTCATAGTTCTTTCCGGATATTAGTGCCATGTTTAAAACATACCTACTCGTACAAATCGTACACTAATTAGTCTTTGCGTAAAAGAATAACCAACAAAAATGAAGTTGCTTGTATGTAACAAATTCTACTGTCAACTTTCGATTTTCAAATATCATTGGGGTTGAAATGTCCATGAAATACTATTAATCTGTTTCTATTGTTATTATAGAAATGCAGAAGCTAGCGGGCAATATCTTGTAAAAAGTCAAAGCTATTTTTAGACGTTTTAGGGCAAACTACATTATAAAATATGCATGCAGATGCACGCATATAATTTTTGTGTTTTATGTAAATTGACGTTATTACAATACACGCAGTAAGTTACGCAGGTAAATAAATAAATATACATTTTCAAACTACTGTTATTTCACGGTTATATAGAGGTAGGTATAGCAGACACAGTCTTGATATATAGGCTTTTTATATATATTTAAACGTACATATAAATAATAAAGGGTACGTAGAAAATTGTACAGTAATTTTGCCTATAGTCATATTGTAGGAAATTAATAAAAAGTTTAAAAAGAATCAGATCATGTATTATTCTGCTGAATAAATTGTTGTAAAAATATTTTACTACCTATACCATATTTGGGAAGAAAAACTTAAGTAAATAAATTAAAAAGCAAGCGAGCAGTGCAGCGGTGCGCTAAGAGTTGTTTATGATGATGAACATCATCTTCATTAACGACCATCACCGGTAAAATCGGCTTAATATAATGAGCAAAAAATATGTATTCCAATCCGTCTCACTCTCTTATTATACTCTTGTATTAAGTATAAAAAAAATTGTTTCGCTAAGAGATCTTTTATACTTCAAAAGGGGGTACAAAAGGGTGGTTTCACGAGCACCGTGCGTTAAAATCTTCAAGTTAATTATAATTGTCGGTTTAATTAGCATGACATCGCTGGCCAGATGGCGGCCCTCGCGGGCGGAGCGCCCGCCTAGCCTGCTCGTATGATAACTGTGAAATCGTAATTGTTTTTATAATAATCGTGGAATCTTAATGTCCTTATGTCGCAGCGTTGGGGTGGATATGGAGATTAAAATAACTTCATTCTTGGTGCCCTTAGTGGAGACGACTGTAACGAAATCAAATATGTTGTCCTGCTTCCTGCTTATATTATAAATGCCAAAGTCCGTACATGGCAGACAAAATTTAAGGTATATGTATATACTATATTTAATGTTATGTGTCTCGCAAAAACTACGGAAAAGATCTAGTTGAAATTTGGCACTGATAATATAGGTTAAAATCTGATATGAATAAACATAAAAATCGTTTTAATCATATTTAATACAATACAATCATGTTTGATTCCAAAATATTCAACTACAACTTCTCCATCTCAAATTCGCCAATCAAAGAACACCATAAAATAGAACACTATTACATTAGTTGAGAGTGAACCTCTGCCTCTAAAAGGTGATGTAAAAGGTGAAATACTAAAGGTGATTCCTTTGGGTAGATTAAAACCGCGGGCACAAGTAGTATGTATAAATAATATGTCTACACATTACCTAAGTTATTTCCCGCGGTTTCACTCCAATAAGCTGTTCGACTATACTGTCTATATTACTTTCTGGGCTCCGTGATTTCATACCAAATAAATATGATATCAACATGTGTGCAATGAAACTTCAATTATATCCAGATCAGGAAGATTGTAAAAAAATCGTTAATACAATATCAAATAGAAGACGACTACTAAGCCGAAAAGAAAAATCATGTAACTATGGTGATGTGAGGATCATGAAGTTACTGCGTTCGGGTTCTCAATTATTTCTCCTCTTTTCTCCGCAACTCGTTTCCTCATCAAACAATTAAACGATGTCAATGAAATCGAAATCGGCTTGCGATGCGGGCAGTAAATCGATTACCAACACAAAACGATAATTGATTATTTTTTTATCTTAATTATTTGATTTACCGTGTTACTTCACAACTCGTCCTTATCCGGTGTTTGAGTGTTCCGACGTCTGACTGATTATGTTTTTATTGATATAAATATGACCAGTAAAAGAGGGAATTCCAAACTTTTTAAATGCAGAGCGAACCCACTGTCAAATCTAATATAAAGTCAGAGAAGAGAAATCTAAATTACTTTTAGGGCACCCTATAGAATATGATCAAATCATACATACCTACTTTAAAAACTGTCTACGTCAGCTTCGACAGGACCTAAAGACCTTTACTATGCCCAGAAACAGCTTACAGCAATGGTTCTGAAGTGAAAGGGTAGAAACGTGAGTTTATATAAATTGTTACTGGTCCTAGGTTTAGGTCTTGGTCCTCTTAGTATGATGGAAAAGTACATATCAAAATAAACCGCCTCACAGGTAATTCGTTACTTTTATTGCCAATTAGGTAACCCAAATACACCGCATCCATTACATGAGCCATTAAATGGTAAACGCAGCCAGGTACCAATAAAACGGTATGTCGCGCGTCTATATGCAAATGGCGCCATCTGCCGCGCCACCTGGCGGCCGAACGCTGAATTAATTAGGACGCGCAGTCTCGGCGCGTGCGCAGCGCATATTAAGTGACATTACTCCTGATGGAACTCGAGCGGCCGTGGGGAGGGACAGTATGACAGGGTTGATAAAATATACCCCATTACAGCCAGCTCAAACATCAATCAATATTTTTGCTTATTTAGTAAGTCATAACTCACGATAGTAGATTGTGTCACAAAGGAGGAAGGTACTTTCTTCTCCGTGAAGGTGAGGGTGACAAACGCGGGAAGTGATATATTTTTAGTACTTTACTTCTGCATTACCCATACCATTTTTTCTTGGTGCGTATATCGAAGGTTTGATATTTTGTGCTTAGTTTGTCTCCTACTCCACAGTACAAAATTTCACACTTTCGGCGTAGGTAGGAGATAAAGAAATTTTACAAATTTTGGCCGGTCATTGCCGGATGCAGAAACAATTGTGCAAACAAATGAAGTGAGCCCCAACTCGATGGGGCTGCTAATATTAGGAGTTTGGCGATACTGTGTGTTAACTATGTAATGACATAGTGCTTATTTTTTTTTGCAGATCGTCGGACAAACGTACTACAGTTGGAGACTGGAATCAGTTGTAGCCTACCGATCCTTATTAACCCCAATCACTCAAATATCCACATTATTGATATTATGTTAGTAGTCGTAAAAGTAGGACAAGGCATCCTTGTCATACTTTCCTCCTGAGCTGCAATGCAATATTTAGCATTCTTACCAAAATGTTTCCTTATCTGGCAAAAAAGAGCAAACGCACTAATTAAAAAAAAAAGAAAAGCCTTTTTTGCCGCGTCATCTCATCTGCCTCAATACCAATATTGTAATTGGAACTTGTAAATCATTTTCGTTACAAGCCAGATGCTAGGGGGCCGGTAAAGTTATGCACCTGGAAGGGCTGGGCCCCTTTGTCTTAGATACCGCGATAAGATACGGGCTCATATTAAGGAGCGGAAAAAATAATTAGTCTGTCTGTACGTACGTATATATTAGTGCGATTGTTGAAGGGCCTATCTAAATACCGTCGCACATATACGACGTAATAGATTCGCGTAACAGCCAGAACGGTAATGTTGTCCGTGTGTCGCACACTGTAGTCCGCATTTGCTGAATTGTTAGTATACTACTATATATTTCCTTTTATTTAGACTTAGCAACCTTACCAAAATATAAAGAACTGTAATTGGCTAGTAGAAGCAATGCATAAAAAATCTATACCATATTCAAAATCATATCAATGAAATATTATTCAATTAAACTTTCCACTGCAAGCAAACAATAACAAACCACTTTGATTATAATATTACTACGCTACGCGAACGAAGTCGCAGGCAACAGCTAGTATTAAATAAAGTATCAAAATTACCCAAATAGGTACAAAAAATGTAATCCCCTTAAAAACGGAGGATAATTTCTTATTTTTATTATTTTATTCAGTCCCTAATGTGCGTTGCAATAACTTAAGTCGTCCGTATTGACTATTAACTCGCGTGGCTTACTCACGTCAAATTACCGTTTTTCCAATTTTATGGACACCTGGACCGCCAAGACGTTGGGGGCTGAAGTAATTTATGCTCTATGTTGTCCCTAACACCTTGGGGATAAGGGTTAGGGATAGTGTTGTACCAAGATTTATAAGCGCACTAAACCTTTTACAAAAAGGCTGTTTTATATTCTGATCTTCTTTTTAGCTAAGCTTTAAGCTTTTCTAAGCCTGTTTAAGGCCTATCAAATAAAATGTCTTATCAAATATAGAGTCAGGATATGAATTTCCGGTTTAACATATTTTATTGATAATTCGGAATTATCTAAAGTAGACTACTAGGACTAGCTTAAGCAGTAAGTAAGAGGTAGTGCCATGCCAAGACCGGGCACGACGGGGAGGTACCTGTCGCTCACATTGTATCGCCTTAAAAGCCTTATGATTTCGCGTGTAGTGCAATTTACGACTACCCGATAGCCCGTAAGGACGATAGGAGTAAAAGAGGCCTTGCGTCTCCACATGTCGATATTAATTAGTGGCAGCAGTCCGATTGCTCGCTTTTTTTATGATATAGGGGGCAAATGAGCAGGTTCTTAGTGACTACCGCCGCCCATAGACATCCGCAAAAGTTGGTGTCTTGCAGACGCGTTGCCGGCTTTTAACTTGACTTGTCATGCTCTTCTATAAAAAACATACTATGTTATATTTTATATATACTAAGGCAAATAATAGTATTTCTACACTCGCTGGGAGATACCAGATTCCTAATAAATTAAAACTTAAAATCCTTATAGTGAGTTTAAAATATTGCTTTAGGTCATTAGCATATCTCCATACATTTGAAGTTTTTCGCCACACACATTTTATGTTCCAGCCCCGTAATTAGAGGAGCAAACCCTCCACATTAACCACAGCGATATGCGTCTCGCCGCAGGAAGGATGTGCGTAAAGATGTCTCCTGCGAGCCGTTAAATATATGCGACGAGCTGCCAGCGTTACAGACTTATTAGTACACGAGTGGGCCCTTCGCCTGCCTCGCTGAGAGTGTTTCCTCACTTCCTGACTGTCCTGTCCTCGACTCGTGAGTGTAAAGTAATGTTGATATCTCGCAAAT
Source organism: Calycopis cecrops (assembly GCA_001625245.1). Lineage (NCBI taxonomy): Eukaryota > Metazoa > Arthropoda > Insecta > Lepidoptera > Lycaenidae > Calycopis > Calycopis cecrops. Next base: position 67,847 of record LUGF01058989.1, on the reverse strand, counting down.
AGGTTTATTATAAAGCTTTACAACATTACTTATATCAATACAAATTCATGTTTTGAATTGTTATTATACTGGAGAAGAACATGAATAACCAATCTGATCCGATCTATTATATCTATCATTTTTAAAACTCAATTTTAAAAAAAATCACGAAGAAGAATGTCTATCACACTGGTGTGGTAGAGTTCATGTTGTTGGAGATGAGGTTTAGCATAATATGACTTTTCCTGTGTGGTTATTATATAAAAATCACACAGGAAAAGTCAGGTGCTCCCCCTTTTTTTTGACTTTAAAAGTTGACATACGGAGAGATCGATTCGCTGGAAATATACTATGTTGTAATAAACATATATTCATACAGAAAGTAGATACTTACTTTTTATATTATAATATAACCTTATTGTCCCCTGCATCGGCAACCATTACGCCATCTACACGCAAAAATATGTTTATCTACGTAGAGGGCGCTGTTGGTAAATTCATAGCAGTAAGTATTATAATGCAACTCTAAAACATAAAATCATGTTAATGAAAGTTTCGAAAAAAATAGACACTGATTTTTATTTGGTCTCACAAAGTTGCATGGTCAAGCTATGATTCATTGTATAGCACACGGCAATATTGTACTTATTTTCGAGAAGTTCAGAGAACTGTTAACTATTTTATGATTGTACTTTAGTTAATTATTATCAAAGTTAGGCTTACGAAGGGCGTCAAGTATTAGGTAGGTACTGAACACTGCCACCTATCGGCAACTAGCTGAATCTTAAAAATAGTTAAAAAAGGTACTTTTTAATGTTTTAAACGACTGACAAACGTGTATGATTAAAAGATTATACCTTAGATTAATTGTTCATCTAATAATTAATGGTATGGAAGAACTTGTGAAACTGATACATTATCTTCGATATCAAAGTCTGCGGAAAGAAGGCCTATACAATATACGCTGAGAAGGCCGAACCCCTGCTACTTGGTTGCAACCTATTGCCTGATGAATATCTTCCAAACTTTGATATCTTTACAAATATTTACAGGTTATTTTTTTCTATTTTACTAACATTAATCGGTTTAAACATCTACTTAATGATTTACTATGATTATTCCACATTTAGCATGTGGATGCACAATGCAACAGATGCGCAGTGCTCCAAACACAAAAGCTGCGCATAGACAATGGCCAATCAGGGCGCAGGCGCGGCGCATGCGCGCAATCACTCATCCTACAGAATCTAACCCCTGCCAATTAGCGTTTCTTGTGCACGCATAAAAAGGCGAATGTATCTTCATTACATTCAAATGTTTTATAAATGATGTTTAATTAGACAATTGTTGTATTTTTTGGCGTATATTATATACTTGTTTTCTTTACGGCACGAGTCCTGTCTTGGCTTTTTATTATTCCATTTTTTTTAATTCATCTGATAATAGGCTGCATAATTTTGGCACGTGTGCCTAAACCTGTATTTTAATAATATTCAGTGACATTTCTTGTATTTAAAATTTGCTCGAATTGATATTTTATTTATTTATCGAGCGATTGTTTATAAAATCTATTATAAACTACACATATTATGAGGAAATTATAAGTAAGTAAACATAAACTGCAAAAGTCAGAACCAATTACAGTAAAAAAACAATACGGTTTGAAGGAGCACAGTTATTCAACAAATTGCCAAATGAAATAAAGCAATGTGAAAGTATATAAGTATTTAAAACTGAACTTAAAGATTATATTAATTTATCGTCACCATAGTAACTAAAGAATTCCTATATCCAACGGCCCAGGTGTTTAAAATGTTTATCCTATCATATTAATATTATTGGCGTGATGAAGCTCTGAACAGAGAAAAATGGGGGAGGCCTTTGCCCAACAATGGGACACAATGGGCTTGATATTTTTAAAGTTTGTATGTTTGTTTATTTATTTGTTACTCCTTCACGCAAAAACTGCCGAACCAATATTTATGAAATTTGGCGCACACGTTGAGGGTAACTTGGATTCACACATGATAGTTTTTATCCGGAATAAATGTTCCTATAGGATGCCATGGGAACATTTTCTATTTTCCAGGGGATCGAAATTTACGCGGGTAAAATCGCGGGGCGCTGCTAGTTACTTATATATTAAAAAATCATTGTATCTCATTTTAAGTGAATTGTAAAATTCTTATGAAAAATAAATTTTCTTTAAACCTAAGTAATGAATAAATAGACCAGAGAAATAAAAACAAGAAAGTATTCTACGCCTGCATCTTCATTTCAGTGTAAGTCTGTAAGATGTCTTGCCAAGTAATATTCTAAGGCGCTGCGCTGCGTATGAGCGCTGAGCGCCTTAAGATTTAGAATAGTGTCGGTACGTGGTGTGAGATGGCTTAGTTGCGAAGTTTAGGTATCTACCACATAGACTTAATAAATACTTTTTATTAAGTCTATGATCTACCATAGACTAAATAAGTACTTTTTATTAAGTCTATGGTATCTACTACATAATATAAAATGGAAGAGGCCATATAAATGATTATATTACCTACTCAGCAGTCATTATGATTAAAACTAACTCTCTTCACTTTTTAATTAAAGGTAATAATTGTGAATGAGTTATTTTCATACTACGTAAGTCCGTACATCATGAAATATTAACAATATGACTATACATTGACGCGATTGCTATTGTAAATTGTTGAGGATTTTTCCATAGACTTAATAAAAATTAGATTTTTCATATCTTCAAGAAAATACCTAGTTTAAGTAAGTATATGAAAATAGCAGTAAAGACAAATAACCTTCGTTTACATGTTTCGTGGCACAGTCCGGTAAAAATAAAGTTGTTGAAAATTATGAGAATGGTTTAAAAAAGCAATTTCTCGTATCCGTTATTTTAGTTAAACGTCCTAAGAAATTTTGTATTGAGTGTCCTGGTCATAAATTATCCACAACTGGTCAGGAGGTTTCCTTTATTTGACAGACTTACGTTACGATAGCTGTCGCCGGAGATTTTATGGCATAAGGCGAACGAAAAGAGAGAGAGAGTATTTTAATGACCAGTAATTACAAGCGCCCGTAATCATTCGCACAGCAAGATGTTATGTTATGGCGTTTCCCTGTTCCAATAAGCCAATATGCAATGCGATAGCCAAGCTGCAAGGAGTATTATTTTTTTAATGTCATAGGGGGCCAAACGAACAGTCGGAGCCATTTTTATGACTACCGACGCTCATAGACGTCCGCATAGAGGCTATACAGGTGCGCTGCCCTCCTTTCACATCCCACCTTCATGAGCCACCGGCTACTTACACACCGCACGAAACGCGACAGCACAGCTGTCACTTTCCGCCGGTCTCGTGTAAGCGAGAGGTACCTCTCCGGTCCCCGTTCCAATTCGGCTGCATGCAGTGTGGCACCTCTTACAAAACAATGATAGGGATATAATATTATAATCCAGAGGCGGCGGCGTCACGGCCCTTTCCGGCTGCAATGCAGCAACAGAATTGCCTGTTACGAAAGCAAGAATATTATACTTATTTACTATGTTACAATACTCATTAATCATAATTTAAGAGATGCAAACGCTACACAAGTAAACAATAATACATTAATTATAATTAATATATAACTGTAAAAAAATTAAACAAGATATTGAAAAATTGTCCTTGTATCTGAAATCATGTTTTATTTTATATGCATTCATAAGATACATACAATGTAAGTGTAACAAATACCTAGGTTAATTAAACCCCTACAAAAGTTATGTTAGCAACGTCTAAGATTACTACTTCTTAAGACTTTCACAGGCACCGCCTTAGTCGCCTCATCATAGACTTAAAAAAATGCGCCTCATAAGTATAAGCCAGAGCTAAATTACTATTAGTCTTATGACCAATAAATTATTATATGAGGTAGGTTTTATGTGCCTATGGTTGCCTTATTAGCGACAGCCTATTCAGGACAGCACAACTGTGAGAATTACCTCAGCATCATAGACATAGGCATTTTAAAAACATAGTCAAAATAACCTTTCCCTCTTCTGTACGATATTTACTCGATTATTCACACAAAAAATGCGAAGCTCTATTGTGAGGCTGATTTGGTGTGCGACTTAGAAATCAGTCTTCAATTTCCTCCCTAAGTACCGCGGGCCGCCAAGAGCAGACAACTGCAGAATAATCATGCTTCGCAGTACACTAACGACCACGTCAACTGTACAGTTACTTATTACCCAAGGTACACATAAAGCTGCTACTCTTAAGTTCACCAATAAGATAGAGACAAATATTTCATTAGCTATCTTAAATGTTTTAATCATCCGTAATCCCAACAACATCCTTAGTCACACTGTGTATATAAAGCACACTCACACAGGCATAGGTTCCTAAACAGCAATTCTCACCACAAACCGACACAGTTATCTACCGTGGGTACATACTCATTTCAGTGACTGACTCATCCTAGTCATTTGTGACGAGCAATACCTGGATACCAAACTTCAATATGTGAAGCATTCTGTGAGAAAACAAGATTCGGGTATGCCGTCGGCGTCACAGAAATAGAGTGAAACCAGCCACCGCCTACCGGCAGTACTACCCTGTTATGTACAATGACCCTTTTCACTGACAAAATTGGCCTCATCTTCAAGCAAGCTTCAATAAAAACTTATTTTAAGCCGCCAAAGAAGATTAGTTATTTTTTTTTTATTTATTTATTTATTTATTTATTTATTTATTTATTATATAATAATATAAATATTTACCACCATCCGACGCCGTATCCCTCTACAAGATGTCGGAGTTTATAAAGTTGATAGCTGCTTGTGGACTCACAAACAAAAAAAAGAACATATAGCTTGCATTTTTTAATATATATATCGACACGTTACAAAATCTGCAGACTGCGTACACACTGAGATTGGTATGGATAACAATGACATGCAATAACCATAATATGTTAAATATTGCGAAAGTGTGTTTGTTTGTTTGTCTTTCTTTCACATCAAATCGTGTGAACGTATCGATGTGATATTTAGAATCGAGATATTTGAAGGACTGAAGAGTGCCATAGGTAGGGTTGCCAACATTTTTTGGTCGAAATATAGTATTTAGCCAAAATAAATATAGTACGCTCAAAAAAAATATAGTACATTTTTTTTATGGCATACGGGGGCAAACCAGCAGTCGCA
>LUGF01058989.1:49988-62093 GCA_001625245.1 Calycopis cecrops | reverse complement strand
TGGGAAAACACATTTCCATCAAATCAATTAAATAATTGCTATTGATGGCATCATTATAGGCGCAAAACTGTAAACGCATGTCTTTCGTAATCAAATGAAATTGCTACTATAAAATGCGTCAGTGTTCTAAACAAGAGTTATATTGCTTATTGTGGAAATATTATATTTATTGTTTTTAACATTATAAATACTAAATGTGTAAATGCGAAAAACCACGCGAGCGAAGCTGCGGTATAAAATAAATGCAATTAGTATAAAATGAAACACAATTTTTCACTAAAACAACGATTCCGTCCATGCATGAAAATTACAACAGTGAAGAGGACTGGGTACTTCCTTAGTCTGGGACCCAGTGATAAACGTAATCAAGTCAAAAGCCAAATGTGACACCCAACACTGCAACATATAATAAGTACAATAGTACTTATTACACGCTAATAGGCGTTAGTCAGAACAACTAAATAATTATAAATCTTCGGGCACTTTTAATAACTTATAACCCGGGACTGTAGTTGCTGTAAAGACTACGAAACGTGGATTGTAAATTACTCAAATAAACAACAATTAAAACCGTTAACATAGGATTATTAAAATTAATAAGCAATCTCAGGAGCTTAATAGTCTAATTTAAAAAAAAAATATTCTTTCCTTCCATTATTAAATATTAGACAGCTAGTTTTCAATTAAGGCTAAAGTACCTACTTACAATAGTGTTTCGAGCTAGCTGAGTAGCTATGAAACTCGCTCGGTTGTAATGACGGGATCCAGTAAGTAAATTAAAGCCACTTCCCATAATACCGGGAAAAGGACCCCGTGAGCCCGTGACTCACCGGGAGAGGAATCCGAGACATGACTCACTCTCACAACTTTTTACCGCCACATACTTCGACGCCGGTTCAAAGTTTAAGGGTTGAATGATCTCCGAAACACCACACACGGCACGTATTGCTGATAATGATCTTGTAGTTCATTTAATGAGGTCTATTTTCGACGGTAGCGTTAGAAAAGATGGAGATGATTTTTAATTTTTATTGAAATTTAATATATTATTTGATATATTGCATTAGGTATAAATAATTTATTAATATTATATTAATAAATCCTGACAAATAAGTCACATGCTGTCGGTATCTCGACGTCCACGACAACAAGCAAGTCTTATAAATATTTTATATTACATATAAGACAAAATAAAACATTCTATTATATAATTTACATACCCACTTTAAATTGATTTTTAGATAATTAAAAAACTATTTGTTTCAGTAAACCTAATTAAATTACCTATTAAAAATAATTTATATTTGTGCCCGTAAACGTATTGTGTGGGCCACCGGGCGCCGGGCGTGGCACTACCTCATTCACTCTTTTTGATTCTATTTTATATCAATATTTTGTACTGTATATGACAGGGTTATATATTTAGCAAATAATATTCATAAAACACCAAGTACTGCTTTCAAGTAGCTACTACAAGATATTTTTAACTTGTAACTGCCGTAAGTGTTTATATTCTGCATGCCAAAAAAATATTGCCGTTTTTTTTAAATGAATACCTCACTAAACACGTAAATAAACATACATTTTACTATTATTATACAATAATTATTATAATAATATAAAATTCGTATTTATTTGAGCCCATTAACGAATGCAAAGTATTTATAATTATTTTACCTAATCCTAAAGGGTATCGGAACATAGAAATAGCCCGAGTAGCCAGAACTGTTCCGTGAGAACCTTGCAGGCATGTTGTAGAGGAAATCGCTAGAACCCATCAATTACCAGCATCGTGCATCGCCAGCCTCGTGAGAAAAAATATTGGCGACCTGTGAAATGAAGAGCCGGAAACGGGGCCAAAACCTGTTTCACAGCAGAGGAAGTAATTATGTTTAATGTATAAAAATATATATTTATATTTAGAACAATGAGAATGTGACATTAAAATGTCAAGTCTTTTTCATTATGGCGCTATGAATTATATTTTTTTTTGTTTTTAAATGCGCAAATTCAGAATCTTTTTTGTTTCTCCGACCAAAGACAATTCATCGAATTGCTAAGTGCTTGCTGGCTGGTTTGAGATCGAAATGGGGACTGATGATTATTACATAGATAAGGTAGTTACATCCTGCTATGACAATGTTTATAACATCTAATTTAACTATTATATTAAAGGCCAGAAATCCCAATCACTAAAATTATCGAACTCCATGAAGTTAACCATTTTTTTAGTAAGACTAATTAAGTACAATTAGCTAGAGACACAAACAAACATATCTACTCACTCATTAGTCATTACGTATTGCTCTACAGTACAGTGACAAGTAAAAACACTTCAATTTCAAATGAAAAGATTATAAAACAAATAATTTAAATTACGTATGAAAGTTTATCATGTATAAATTGTATTGATATTTTAGTCATATTAAAACAAGTACAATTCGGAAGCCATTCTATAGTAATTACCTATAATATTTACATACATTTACATGTTTAATTAATTAATTGTTGAATATACATTATGTAATCTAAAGAAGCGCCGCTAAAGGATTTTCGCACGATGTTGCCATACTTAAACTCGATTTCTATGAAATCTAGGTGATTTAAATATAAGTAATCACGCCCTCATAGAGGTTATACAGACGTGTTGCCCTCCTCCCCCCTCCCGTAATTGGCCACCGGATACTTACACACCACACGAAACTCTGTAGCTCTTGACGCCGGTCTCGTGTAAGCGAGAGGTACCTCCCCGGTCGTGCCGGCCCGGTTCGGCTGCAATGCACTACCTCTAATATAATGTCAATGGCAAGTCCTGTATGCATGCCTTGCATTTTATTCCTAATAATCAACAGCCAAGATCTATGCTGCTGAGCGTGAAGCCTCTGCTCCCTTTCAACAAATAGCAAGATGACTGATCTTTCCGCTATTGGCCTCATAGCTCGCATTCATTGGCTTGCTGTGCCATTAGAATAGGATAATGAGAGAACAGAGAGAGTACTTGTTTGCTCATTTTTGTGTACAGTGTTATATCCTACCACCTCCGTTGGCCTCTACAGAGAATGCAGCTGTAGCCGAAATTCGACCTGGAAGGCGAGTGAAGACTATGCACATGGTAAAATAACATTAAATAGAGGTAATAACGAGCAGTCGGAGCGATTGTCTTCCGACGTCCATTACCATCAGCATATATTATATAGATGCGTTCTTTTTTACCCGTTTCTTACCAATGGGCTACCGACTACTGACAAACGGCACGAAACGCGACAACCTTGCCATCACTTGTGAATAATGCTAATGGTGTGCGAGCGAGAGGTACCTCCCCGGTCGTGTCGGCCCGTTCCATCTGGCATGCAGTACTGCACTTCTCACTGGATTTGAACTTTTGAATGCTAACGTGCCGTTATCATTGGGAAATAATAATACAATTTTTAATATAATTTATATTTTATTTATTAGGAAAACGAATTCGTTTATAAACACATAATATTTTTAAATTACCTTATATAATACATTTCGTAATGTAATATTTATTTTACAATGCAATTATGTTAGCTGAATGAATAGTTAAGGTTCATAATTCCTTGTAACCACATGTTTTGCTTAGGGAAACTGAAGTTTCGTGGCCTACTTATACTTACATAAAACTTAATCTTATAGATGTCTGGACAGGATATTTAAAGATAAAATATAAAAACAAAGTATCCGAAGATGCAAAAAACATTTTTTTGGCTTCTATGGGCGTTACGTATAAAAACTAAAATTTGGAGCGATCTTTTATTTTTGAGAACTGGCACAAATTACAATTAATTCGATACATAAAATTCAAAAATATTTATAAAAAAAATTACGTTTGAAATAACGAAAAGGTCATTAAACTATAAAGTTTATGAGTAAAATTAGGTTGTGTGCGCAATATGAACATATCAGGAGGTATATTCAGTCTCGAAGTAGGCCAAAATTAGGTATTAGTTGACCGCAGAGTGGGCGGAGTAGTTGTATAGTCAGCTCGACTCATGGAACGGAGGTTACATCACTATGACCATAAATGGTTGTGCCTACTGTTTAATTATTATCACCAACTGCCAAAACAGGATGAACGATAAAATGCATATTATCTTAAATCATATGCAGGCATATTATATACAAAGAAATTGTATATTTTATACAGTAAAACCCTTTATACAGATAGTAGTGTTAAGGCGATCTCGGAAACTAACAGGTTAGTTTATGTATATTGCCTAATTGTTTACATAAAACGGAAAACAGGTTCTACAGCGATCATTGTCAACTAGAAGAATTCATTAAAAACGATAAAGGTATAGGATTAAAAGCAAGTAAACTAAGTAACTAACATTGTACAACTTACAACTTGGACAAGTTTAACAATGTAAGTCTAAATAAATTTGAGTATACCCAGTATACTCTATAGTTCTGTACAGTAAACATGATTTAAAAGTGAATTTATGATTTATCAAAAAACCCATTGTGAATTGTGTATTAAGAGTGTTTAAACAACCGTTTAAAATATTTACAACACTCTTTACCTTATGATATTTAGCTTATGGTAAATAGACGATTAGACTCGTTTAAGTAATGTCTAAATATCCAAATATACATTTTCCCTAAACTGTATCATTTTAGTCATTCAATTTGAAGCTCTTATTTATATAAAATAGGAGCCCAAACATGGGCAGTATTATTACAACGACAATATAAATCTTAAAAATAGAAAATGTAATTCGATAATCGATTGTACATAGACTTAACTCTAGTTGGTAGGAAGCTTACAAAACGAATTCATACGAAATAAATCATTATTGCAGAGATCATAGACTAGATTCTACATAGGTATTAACAAGTTTTGGACGAGTGGCAAAACTGCCTGGACGCTTACACATTAACCCCCTTATTAATAAACACGGAATAACTATATCCAAGTAATAACTTAGTAATAAACTGACATCTATCAAATTCCATACTTTTTATGTGTTTTTTATTATGGAATTTGACAGATGTCAGTTTATTACTAGGTTATTCCTTGGAAAGAGTTATTCTATATTTATTAATAAGGGGGTAAGATATTAAACTTTAAAGAATAAAATTATAACAATGTTTCAAGCGTTACTAATTTACTTATACTCCATGATACACCATGCGGCATACCCAACATGTTAAATTCAATTAAATTGACCACTTAATTGTGTCTATGGATGCGGGCCTGAATTTGATTTAGTTTTGATGCCAATTGAACTTCGATCTATCGACGGATCTAAACTGTATCAATAGTGCCATACAACAAACATCGTGTAAGACACCACGATGTATTTGGTGTGAAACTTATCAGTGGAGTTCATTTAGTATCATAGATATCATAGATATATCATTTAGCGGAAATTGCTCACTGAACAGGAATAAAAAATGGAAATTTACTAGAATCCCAGAAATTGATATTTCAACAATTAATCATTATAAATTATCGTAATAGATCAAGCTCAATAGTACTTTTTATCAAAGTAATTTCTATGCATAGACGTTGTACTGAAAATTGAGTCAATATTTTCTGCGCCTAAGACCTGCTTAGACCGCAATATTGGCACGACTTCTTAGTCTCTAGGCCTCCTTCGCCAAGTTACATTATCCAAGAAGCACCTTGCATATTAAGTATACAATTTCAAAATTTCCTTACAATGACACAAATGATCGACCTAACATTATGTAATATGTATTTTTTACTTTACCATGTGATGATGTGATCTTCACAGAATATATTTAAAAAGTATATTTTAGTTTCACTAAGTTATAGAGACAGTAAATGCTGAGAATGTAACTTGGCTAAAGCTAATCGGACGAATCACTGTTACATTAGGGATAAAAGTTACAATACCTTAAACAAAAAAAGGTGTCGCCAATCAAAGGCTCACTCAATAATTTAGAATTTCGAACTAATTTAGCCTCAATATTATTATTCCAAAGTAATTTCTCATTTGCTTTGTTTTAACTACAGCCGAATACATTCGAAAAATTGTTTCGGAACTTCCGTTCCAAATTGCGATGCGGAACTTCCGCCGCATTTAATCCTTATAAAACATTGCATCTATCACGTAAATATAGTTATATTCGTTTCGGAATTTCGTTCCAAAAGTTCTAAGAAAGAACATGATCGACAATGCGATTCGGGATTCCGAAACCGAATTCCGTCTGTATCTGGCCCGACGAACTTACATCACTAATTATATAAATGTTTCTCTTTAATAACTTAGTACTTTATCATATTTATCACTAAACACATTCCTAATTTCTAATTTTCTTTATCACTCGTCGCGGCGTCCGAATGTTTTCTGAGCGTCCAGTAATCTGAAACAAAGACAAAGAAGCTATTTAATATGTATTCTTAGATTGAAGCATGGAGATGTGGTGGAGGAGGGCAACGAGTATAACCTCCGGTGGTTTATCGGTGAAAATTGTTAGATGTCGAGAAACTCTGTCAACACATCTTCTTATTATATCGATTTTCACATGATTCATGTATACATCAACAAAACTTCATTGTACGCACGAAGGGAAGATTTAATATTAAATCGGATTCATCCGTACCTAGGTAGCTATGATTATGATTATTGGCAGCCTTTAACAAAGTACACGTTATACCAGATCAGAGATCAAGCTGTAAGGCAAAGTTTTGTAGTTTTGCTTGACAAATTTGAAAAGCATTTAAGTAGGCCATATTTGATTACTTATGTTTAATATAGGTACCATAAATTACCTTCTAGAAATAAGAAATAAAATATAAACACTAGTTACAATATCATTTATCGTATGCACCGAAGATAGATATCGTAGAAACTCAATCTGTAATTACATTTATGTACGATAACCAGTTTTACATATCTTGAACGGTGAAAGAAATGAAAGCGGTCATTCTGAGCACACTTTTAAGTTTAAAACTGGCTCCACTGCGTTCTAGTTGTTGCTCGTAAGTAAAAACAATAATTTAATACATTCCTGTGTATGTATTTTTACAATTTCATATATTCTTGATGAATGTTCGCAGAAGACTCGGCTTAGGTGCCGATTCTAGTCGATTCATAACTCTGGAATCCAGAACTAACTGGCTTTATAGTCTGGATGCCGAAACATTGGCCACGCCAGAACCGCGCCTAATATTGTTTAGATATGGGGCTAAGATATTTACCATGTAACATGGAGTAAAGGTTAAAAATGGAGTCAAATTTTATTGGTCAGTCAGCTTTTTGTTGACGATATGCATATTGTGGTGTCTGGCTTATTTACCGTTTGTGACTCAGTGGTAACACGTCACTGCACACGTGTAAGAAGTAGTGCCTTGTGCTGGTAGCACTGGGAAGGTACCTTTCGCTCACATGATAACGCTGCTAAGTGATTACTAAGCTATGTCGCGTTTGGTGCAGTTGACTGTCCGGTGGCACATTGAAGAGATGAGTGATGACGATTGCTCATTTACCCCCTTATACTATAAAAATTCACTTAGGTACAAAAGATAGATTGGTATGTACAGCACATCACGCCGGTCTAAAGGGTAGGCACACAGTACATGCACAGTGAGCATATCGTGTTGTGGACAATCGAAGGTTTCTATTTACTTGACACAAGTCCCACGATGTACAAGATACTGAGGTTTTGATATTTGATAAGATCTGGCGGCGGACTGAAAGGACCAAGGCTTACGCATCCCGATTGTGTTATTACAACGTACACTTTTCGATTCGTACAAATTTTACAGACCTTATGAGCTGGACGTTAAGGTTTATTTTGGTACAGGCGCGGTCGAATGAAGGCAAGTTAACTTTGTACTATATAAAGTACGTACGCATATTGTGTATTACGATAGGTGTTGTATTGTATTGCCTGTAATTTAACGCATGCTGCGCCGTCATAATATATTATTGTGGTTTTTTTATATGTAAAATAACATAATAAATTGTAATACGTAAGATTTCTTTTAAAATTTATCTTAACCTTTATACGGTAACTCGCAATATCAAGACGAAGCTAGTCATTTTACGTTAAAATTCTCCCTAAACCAAGACAAGAAGTCTTAGCTAGTCCGATGAACTGATATTGCGATTGTAATAATATTGGCCACAGTAGGTAGTAGTAGGTCAAACGGAATAAAAAAAAGTTAAAATTCATCAAGCCTCAGCTTCCTACCTTGGTATTTCCGAACCGATGCCACCTACGGATCTTCAAGAACCTCTAAGGTCGCAACGCATCTGTTAGACTATTAGACTTCTGGTGGTGCAGACTGCAGATGTTTATGGGCCTTGTAGATCACTTAACATCAGGTGGCCAGCTGGTCGTTTCCTGCTATGCAACATGCAAACTACATACATAAGCTCGCAAGACATTTCCCACCTGACAGTCGGGTAAAAAGCAATCTCAAAATAATTTAAAATCTTTGTGGTAATAAAAACTATAGAAATCCTATAACTTGATTGTACAACTGAAGGACTGTTTTATTGCTCCTAAACCTCGGTCCGACATCTGCTCCTCAGGCCCATACGACTCGGTGATAAAAAATCACGATGCAAAAATATCTAAATCAAATTCGACTTCGCGAGGTTATCTAACCCGGTGCGAGAGGGACGGCGACAGAACCAGTATGCGAGCGGTGTCTGACAGAGGCAAAAAAAAAAGAAAAAAACCACGGACTATATTGAAGCTACCTGGGTTACGCCGTAACATTGTTGGTAAAAAAACTTTTTTTTTTATGTACGAAATGACGAATTGTGTACAGAAACACTTTGCGTTTCTTTTGTGACGGAAAAAATGGTTTTGTGCCGTCGAGTTTTTGTACTTCATGTAAGTATGCAAATTCGTATGTTATTTATATTTCACTGTGAAGAATAGTTTCTCACAGGGATAAGAGGTGCCTACCTCGTGACCACATGGGTTTAATACTTACCTTTATGTCTAATGAATAATTATTAATTAAATTAGGTAGAATACTTTTTGAGAAAGGATTTAAGGACCGCGGTATGAAAAAAAAATGAGGGACAAATAGTGCCACGTGATCGTTGTCGTAAAGTGGCCTTATGTACATGACAAGCACTTGCAATGGACATAAGTTGATCAAAGCAATTCTCTTCAGGGGACATTTACCTATCCCTCGCTGTAGCATGAAGGCTTCCAGGATGCTTTTAAAGCTTTTGAAAAAATTGACAAGGTTGTATGTTGAATAAAAGGCAATAAGTTTTATATGTTAATATAGATATATATTATGTTTCTTCACTACATAGTATAAAACAAAGTCGATTTCCGCCGTCTGTGTATGCTTAGATCTTTAAGATTACGCAACAGATTTTAATGGGGTTTTTGTCAAATAGATAGATGGTTTCAAGGGGAAGGTTTATATTATGTATAATAACTCCATTTTTGAAGTCCTAAATCCACGCGGGCGCAGCTGCGGGCGGAAGATAGTTAATACTAAAAACTCACAGATTCAGTGTTAAAACGTCTCTCTTTAGAATTCGGTATACGCGAAAACAATCGAGCATCTCTGACTCAACAGTTTCTGACAACCGGCAGCGCAGGTGGGGCGATGGCGAAACGTATTTATACGAAATTAATTAAGTAACTTAGATTCGAGGAAGACAAAGGCGCGGGTTCCGAGAAGCCGGGACCAGCAACCGCAAATCACTGGCGGACCGCAGCCGGAGGTAATGAGTGCCTTCCTCACTCCGCGTCTCAAGTTAGAGATCCTTAGGTCAGTACTGGGACTGCTTCGGCCGCGCGATGTAAATACACAAAATCTACAACGAGCATTCTTTTGGATATAGTAAAACGGCCTATGTGCTGCACTAGATACTAATTTATGCTAAAATTCGTTTAAACAATGTTTAATGTATGAAAGAGTAACAAAAATATACAAAAATATCCTCGCAACGTTTTGTGTAGAACGACATCAACTTACTTATGCTGTAGCCCACAGCCCACTTCCGTACCTATATCAAAAAACTAGAAGATCGGACTACACGTTGCAAGTTTTACAAAGTTACATTTGTGCGAAATCGCATTAAAATCGGTCCTGTACATTCCAAGAGTCTATACAAATTCCAGATATTCATAAATCAATAGAAACAAATGTGAATGGTAGTCTACATCAATAGTACATTTTTTAATTTGTGCTAGTAGATAAAAAATGCTATTTGCTTTTCTTTAATGTGCAATGGCAGTAACAAACTTAATACATACAACGAAAATATAGTCTTAATTCAACCTCAAGATACATGACGTTTAATCTATTGGAGAATATTGTAACATTTGACTTCAAAACCAAGACGGAATTTCTGATGAAATGGACACTGAAAAAAACCTTAGTAATGTATTACTCTATCCCACGGGAACCACTCTTTTGGGAATTGGGACACATTTTGTGCGAGTAGAACCGCCTTACAGCTAGCATAACATTATATTTGTATTTTTTCGAGATAAAAAGTAATTTTTATGTTATTCTTGCATCTAGATTGTAATCTATGGCAGTGTCAAATAACATTAAAATCCGTGCAGTACTTTTTTACAGCTCGCGTACAAATGTTCCTTGGAATTAAAATTACGTGGAAAGAACTGAGGACAGTTAGTATAATAAATAGTAATTATACATTTTTTAAATTAATAAATTACATTTAATATTAGTAGGATTAAGTCATAACGTGGGTACTGGGTAAGTGACGTATGACGACGCTAAGTTGTACGCTTCGAGCTTTTCAGCTTGAACTTTTGGTATAGCTTAGTTCTACAATAATAATAAATAGTCATCCAATATACACACACAACCAGAATAGTTGAAATTACAAAGGCAATACTGGGATATCGAGTAAAAAACCAAATTTAAATTAGTACTTACATTAAAATGTGTAACAGCTGTTAAGTCATCTAACTGATTCCTTATCTTATAGATATTCGCTGAATTTAGTGCTTTAGGGAGCGTTCAAGTATTACGTAACGCTTTAACGCGCCGTAACGTTGCTGTGTAGCCCCAAAAAAAAGTTACGTAACACACAACTTTATATTTTTACATTGAACAAAAAAAAATCATTAGTAATTTTTTTTTTAATTTTAGATATTATTTTTCTTTATTAAAAAGAAAAACAATAAACATTACGTAACACGTTGTTCGAACATCCCCCTCCCCCCAAATTGCGTTACGTAATACTTGAACGAGAAAAGAGTCATATCTTTTATTGAGACATGCAGTAGGTAACGAGCAATTTAAATATTTACTTTGACGGATAAATAGCGAAATTGTGTAAATTGTCATAATTTGCAATTCACGTACTGGTCAGATTTACAAATATTTAAGAACAAACAAAGAAATATCAACAAACTGTTTTGATATGGAGCCAAACTTACGTGTACGACAGCATACTCATACACAAGAAGTAATTTCACGCTTGACTCTTTACATTTAAATCCACGTGTATGTCCTAACAAGATTAAAAACACGTTACTTTTTGATATGCCTTAGTTTATAGTTCGTGCGGGGGTGTTGTTGAACTTGGGAATCTTATTTAACATCTAAAGTACGTTTTCCAGTATTGTCATGACTTAGGTTGACAGAGGTAGAGCAGTATCTAGTTGACTGCACATATTTTTATCGCTTTGTAGAGGAGCAAAAATGTATTCGAAAAACAAGAGTTCTAGAGAACTAGTGCTTTTAAATTTCAATCTAGGATTTAATCTAGGAATTTAAGCAATAAAAAGTACTTATTATAGTAGATATTCCCATTGGTTATTTTTGAAAGTTTTCATTTTGTGTGCAACATACAGAGTTTACAAAGAAGTGTAAGAGGCACACTCTGTATTTATATTGTGGCTATGTTAAAGCACACTATTGAACTTATAAAATATATGCACATAATTACTTTATATACTATTTTGCAGAACACTTTAAAAAGCAACATAAATTATAAACGATTGGCACTTTAAAATATAAAAGACAAATTGCGAGATTTATATTTAAAATTTATTTCGTAAATTGTCTCGATATGTAAATATGTAAATCGAAATGTAAAATAAGAATGCAAGTAAAAACAATTTGTTTAAAGTAAGAAAAATTATTATTACCTA
>LUGF01058989.1:17382-38197 GCA_001625245.1 Calycopis cecrops | reverse complement strand
TTAGATCCAGACCCCGGCAGAACAGATGTGCGCTCGTTTCCTCTACGGGCTACGGCGAAGGAAATGACATGTGAATTTCGCCAATTAACCTGCGTGGGACCGTCACCCTCAAGCTGACTTAATAATGGCTTCCTCGCCGGATTTCGAGGGCCTTATTAAAACTCTAAATATTTAACTTATTACAGTATTGGTATATTTTATAAACAAAGAATGCTGATAATAATTATGTCTACATAGACATGCATTCTTCAAGTTTGTATACTCTAAAAGTAAGAACAGGCGTTGCAATGGTATAAAAACAGAAATAATTTTGATACTTAGTGAAATACGAAGAAACGCTTGAAAGTACAGCAATAACATTACCCATTCCTTTTGCCTGGCAACAACAACACCTGTGTTTCATTTTAATATTTGGCAGACAATGAGACGCATGTGGGCAACGATTTCACAAATATCCTGTCATTTTATAAAGAAACTAGCTACAGGCGAACGAGGCAAATTTGTTCAAATATTTCTAACAAAGAATTTATTTTTACCACAAGATCAATGAACCAAAAGTATATTTGGAAACTTCGATAATTTTATATTCGTATTATTTGTAATTACAAAATATAACAGTATTAAATATTAGATATTAAAATAATAAAAGTTGATCGTTATTATTATGAGGCATGCCGGTGCCTCACTTGGTATTCACAAATCACAATGCAGGTGCAGTATTTTTAAAAAAAGTCTAAATAGGTACACAAACATGTCTTAATATAAATTAATTATTCATTTCATAATTTTTAAGTATATTTTATAGTCTGTGTAGTTTTAAGTTAAGGTGCTTTAATGTTTTTTGTATTAAAATAACAATAGGTATTTGAAACAGGAGGAAGGAAAGGAACATAAACTATGACGTAAAAATATAATTTCTGAATGGTGCACCGTGCATCTTTAACAAGCTAAGTAGGTCCATAATGTTTTATATCCTAGGTAGGTAGGTACTTGAACAATTACACAATGTGGAAACTGAAATAAGTTTATTATTCATGTTCTATTATCTATGGCATCTTTCTAAATATTCAGTATTCAGAATATAAATTAAAAAGAAAACAATGACAGTCCTGTGACATGAGTAGATTTTTAATTAATTTTGTGGTGTTGTATAGATATTTCTTTTTAGGTATTTTTATATTAAACGTATCGGACTTTATTTAATAAATTAAGTTTTATTACATAATGTGTAGTATCATCACATTAAAATAAGTACTATAAGCATTATTAAGTGTACTAATTGAACGCAGACACTTGTTAAGTACCTATTTATATTATTATAATTTTGAGATGGTAAAGTTTATCTAAATGCAATAAAATTTTAAATGAATAAAACTCACCTGTCATTTGCAGTTGCCTCCTGGACGCCGGGGTCCGCGGCGTGCGCGGAGTTCTGGCTGCTTTTGGTGTTTTTGGCGTTCTAGGTGTCCGGGTGGGTGTCCGGGGCGAACTACCAGCGCTTCTCCTGGAGGGTGAACCTAACATCCTTATATCAGTGTTCTCAACACAAGCCAAAGCTTCTGTAGCAGTCCTCGGACTATTCTCTTTATCTTCATCACAAAATTTCACTGGCGAATCCAATATGGATGGTTTGTAGGCGGCTTCCGTGTCGATGTCGAAGTTGAACCGTCTGATGAAACGCTTCCTGTCCCGGGCGTACTGCTCCGCCACCAGACGGTTCGTCTCATCCCTGTCCGGCGCTCCGAATAAACATTTACAGCTTCCGCGTCTTCTTCTCTGCGTGTTCAAATTTCTCAACGCCATGCTCGAGGTTATATCGAATCTTCTCTGTTTCGGTGTACGTCCGCCGGCAGCCATGGTTAAAAGTCAGGTGAGCTTCAACTGGTTCAAAGAAACATCTGACTAATAATCTCCCGAGAGAAAACAGCTGTCAGGCAGTGGGAAAGGGACGGAATGTGCAAGCGAGGGCGGCTAACACCTGGCCAGCGAAAACGCGCCAATTCTAACCTAAAACGTGGAGTAGGCGTGCACGCGCGCTTATCGTCTACGTCCGACTGACGCTTGGTCCGTTCCCGCGCAATGCGCTTCACCTCATGCGCCGATTTTGGCAGCCACTTGGCGCGCAAACCCTTGAAACAACAATAGTCCCAAGGTCGTTTTTTATTCGTCTCGGGATACAGGTGTACCTAAGAAAGGGTTGAAATATATGTTTACTTACAAAAATGCACGATAATAAGTGGTATAATATGGTGTTATATAATACTTAGAGAACTATCCACTAATTGTCGGAGATAACATTTATTATCTATATTACGACGAACTTTGACAGATAGTTGTAAAACAGAAAATATTCTACTAAAGGTCAGACATTATTAATGTGTTTATTGGTATAAACTAAATATTTTTTTTAATTTCAATATATAGAATATTGATATGAAAATTCGATAGGTAATAGGTATATCTTATTGTGCCGATAGCACGGGAGTAAAGGAATTTCTTTGGCCATGAATTGTCGTCATTGATTAAAATACTCCGATTTATAAAATATGATACCTACCTAATAATCTTGGAGTCTTCAGTAAGTGCTCATTAATTCGGAATGAATGGTACGCGCGCGCATCTTGATTTGCGACTATCGAAAACAAAATTACGTAAACCCATAAATTAAACTGATGTTGGCAGCCGTTATAAAAGAAACTAACCGCGCCCCGCAGTTTCACCCGCGTAAATTTCGATCCTGTGGAAAATGTCATTTCAATTTTCATCGGAACATTTTTTCGGGATAAAAACTATCCTATATGTCAATTCAGGTTTCTCTCTACATGTGTGCCAAATTTCATTAAAATCGGTTTAGCAGTTTTTGCGTGAAGGAGTAACAAACAAACAAACAAACACAAACTTTCGTATTTATAATATTAATAGGATTAAAGTTTTTAGGGTTCAGTACATAAAATGTAAAAACTAAAAATGGAACCCTATTACTAAGCCTCCGCTGTCTGTCCGTCTGTTTGTCTGTCCCCAGGCTGTATCTCATACACCGATAGCTAGAAAGGTAAAATTTTTATAAATTATATATTTCCGTTGCCGCTATAACAACAAATATTAAAAATAAAAAAAAATTAAAACATAAGGACCGTACCGGACCGACCCGTACAATAGACGTGTTTTTTTCGCATTTTTTTGCTCAAATCTCAATATGCCGTCACCGGCACCCTTTACGTGAATTACTAATATTATTAGTAACACGTAAAGGGTGCCGGTGACGGCTTATGATGGTAGTATGGAACCCTTCGTGCGCTAGTCCGACTCGCACTTGGCCGTTTTTTGATGGGACTTATAATAATAATCTTATTAATATTATAAATGCGAAAGTTTGTATGTTTGTTTGTTTGTTTGTTTGTTTGTTTGTTTGTTTGTTTGTTTGTTTGTTTGTTTGTTTGTTTGTTTGTTACTCCTTCACGCAAAAACTGCTGAACCGATTTTCATGAAATGTGGCACACACATAGAGGGTAACTTAGATTAACACATAGGACAGTTTTTATCCCGAAAAAAAATTCCTATGTGATGCCATGGGATGATTTTCCACGGGATCGAAATTTACGCGGGTGAAACCGCGGGGCGCAGCTAGTAATTAATAAGTGTAAAATTTAAGTTAAATACGTAAGCCTATTTAAAATACACTATAATATATTCAGTGACTAACTGCGTTTGCTATTGCCACAGTAATGATGCCAATTTAACATTACTTCAACATATTAATTTGGGGCTCGTGAAACAAATTCCTACTCCCATGATAACTTCTACAAGCTTACATATAGTTTTCGTATTTATTGTATAAACATATTTATATCAAACACTATATAGTAATCATACGCAAGCTTACGTGAAAATCATTCGTAGACCAGAAAATATGATCAATCAATCAGATATGACAGCTATAAAAAACAATTTTTAAATGTTGATATTTTGTGCAGTATTTTTATACCTACACTGTTAAATTAAAAGCCTGTGTGAAATTATACACTATTACACTTTTCATTTAATGGAGCATTTATTAATTACGTAAGGGTTGACAATATCGGCACATATCCTTAATTTAAAGTAAGAGAGAGGTCCAACCAATTCTTTCGTAATGTTTTCCTGATATTATTTAAGACCCAAACACTATATATTTAACTAGTAACTGTAGTTCACAGCAATAAAATAATCTGATCTGATTTACGTTGAACTGGGAGTTTAAACTTTACGTACAATTATGGCTTATCTTGCACATTTTATTATTTTGAAAAACGAAAAACCTTACTTGATAGGATGAAAAAATTCCAAAATAATAATTACGTAGTTAACGAATGGCCCATAAGTAGGGTTGCTTTTCACAACTCCATAGGTATTATAATGCACTCTAAAAGTTTAAATATAAAGCCAGAAACCGTGCTCGTTTCTGGAAATAGACACAAGTTTATTGTCTCGCCAAATGGTTGTTTTATGGAGCAAATGTCACATAATTGCAACTGTAAACGCGTGTAACACCGCGCGCCCGCCGACCAGTCCCCTGCGCCCGCGCCGGTACTTAGCGGCCGGCTCCGTTTACAGTCTATTGTGTTACCACCAGAATGTGTTGTAAAATTTATCTAATTCGCTAAAATAACACCTTTCCTATATAATTTTCCGCAATAATTCATGCGTTCAAACCATAAATGAGTAGCAATTTTGCATGTGGCTTCCATTTCAGGAAACTTGTTGGCGCTGTTCTAACTCGGAATTGAATTAGCCATTCGACAGTCAAACTTCAAAGGTAAGGATAACTAAGTATATTTAATAACGTAATTTCGGATTGATAGTTCGATATCCATGGTTTCAGTTCAACTGAATGTTCCAGCATTTCACACCTACTCACAGTTTCACCCTCGTAAAACCTGTCCCAGGGAAATCTTCCACTTTTTGAAGATACATAGTATATTTGATATTATTCCAATATCAATGCCAAAGTAATAGTGTCTTCCAAAGTAGTATCTGCGTGATATAGTAATAAATATTCATGAATACTTGCAACCCTTTTACCTTTATTTAGTAAGTAAGTAGTAGTGCCACACTGCATTATTGTATGCAGTGGAATTGGGCCTGCACGACCGGGGAGGTACCTCTCGCTTACACGAGACTGGCGTAAAGCGCCAGCGGTGCTGTCGCGTTTCGTGCGGTGTGCAAGTAACCGGTGGCCTATGGACGTGGGAGGAGAAAGGAGGGCAGAGCACTGTATAGCTATATATATATACTAGTATAGCTCTATGCGGATGTTTATGGGCGTCGGTAGTCATGAAAATTGCTCCGAGTGCTCGTTTATCCTCCTATACCATAAAAAAAAAACTTGCAAACCTCTGCGCTTATGATATAAAGTACTAGAATATGTCGAATGGACATGTTTAATTATAATAAATTGCAAATTAAAATAGTAAAACACCCATTAAACCCAGACTACGAGGTAATAATCCTACGGTCGATTGTTCAAATAATTAACCCGGACCGGTTTTTTGTTGCTTTATTTGGAAGTCGAGATCCTTAAACTTCAAAACATCGTCTAATTGCTTAGACAAAGCTGACGTAATGTGCTACCGGTGCCCGAGCCTCGGTACAGTCGGCCGGTGAAGTGCAACTTGATATCGTATCACTAGATTTAGTATCGGGACAGCCGACACCTGCGGTGGCCATTTTAGTATCAATCGTTTGTTTACGTAAGCTGATACTATTGACCACAAAGATGTATCTTTGGAGTTTATACCTTAAACGATTTACAGCTCGTGCTGTAATTAGTAGGAGAAGATAGCAGCCTAGTTTAACAACGCTAGATGACGGCAACCTGCACCCTGCTTCGACATATGTCCCCGTTTAGATACTCCAACTGTACAAACTATACAAAAAGTGAAGCACAGCCATGATAGGTTGTATATGTTCATACCTCAGTCATTTTCTAAGTTGAAGAACTTTCTCGATTACTGATCTTACCGTGCTTGAAGACCCTGACAATCTTCCATACAAGTTTGACTCACTCTTCCATGAAATTAGGGTAACGTACAATACTGGAAGTTAAGAATTTTCGAAGAACATTTATTAGCTCAGCGTCTGGATAAAGAAATGTCTATATTGCATTAAATTGTAAGTATATCTATTAACAATAAAATTAAAGTCGATGTGATTTACGCGCACGATTGTTCATGAACAAGTAAAATAACGAACTTTTATGCCTGTATAAACAATAGTTTAATGAGTAGTGCTCACTCGTTCTAACTAGAACTCTATTTATTTTAAACACTTCCTGTCAACCCTGTTACATGGCTTATGGGAGCTAACTTGGTTTTGAGAACAAAGACTCGGAAAGTTATTTTAAAAATACACAAGACATTCACATGTTAGAAACATCAGTCCCGGTACGAATCGCTTTTATAACGAGGCTGAGTCTTAGTTCGGTATAAAAGAATCGGACAGTTTTACTTTTTTCTGATATACAATGGGTTTATAATTTATTGATGAGTGATTAGTGCCCATTGTAAAGTAGAGGCTAAGCGCATATTCAGGCAGATGCAAGTTTTGAATTTCGCCCAAATGCTCAAAATTACGAAAAAATTCTATTTAAAACATGTGAACACGAGTCATTAAGACATTGTAATCTATGCGGTAACGTGATGTGATTGTACCACAAATTCATATACTTTACCAGGTGAGAAATAAATGGAATGAATCCAAAAACTCCTAGGTACATAAAATCTCTTTATCTCAGCTTCTTTTTTAAAAACCATACACTTGTAGACGCATAAATTACACCATGTTTGAATATTAATACAATGTAAAGCGGTAATGGGCCACAGTCAGCAGTTGCACGCCAGCAGAATGCTAATGCATGTCACTGTGGCCCGATTATAGGAAATTATTTCGTGAAATTGGCTAACGACTCGGCCGCCGGCCGCACCGGTAATTCACCGAGGAGTAAGTCACGCACGCTCTCACATCCGATCTGACTTGATGTAACATAGCATTATAGACTTGAGTTTAGGGAAGAAATCAAACCTCAGCCCTTCCTAGTCTAGATGGTGTTTGCTGACCTTTAACAAGTTGAGAGATCTCCTTGTGTAGCCGATTCAAAATGGGGGCAAATAGCAGGGGCAGCAGCAATATCGGACTTCGATGTTAATGTTGAACCTAACTATTGCCAAAGAACATAGATATGACCGATTTGAATCAGATCGAACTGTCACCTGATGTAAAGTGATCACCAACGCCCACAGACATCCGTAACACCAGAGGTCTAACAGATGCGTTGCCGACCTTTGAGGAAAGAATAAACTCTTTTCTTGAAGATTGTAGTATGATAATGCATATATAATGCACCTACTTACATTGACTATTTTAGTATTAAGTATAGGTGCGCTGTAACGCGCTGTAGGTATATCATGTTCATAATGCACAGAAAGTCAAAACACGTAAGTAAAACTTGGGCTTTCCCTCGTGTCAATGATCAAAACTTTGAATTATCGCCTAAAAATAATAAAATAGCATACGTATTAGGTACAAATCCGATTCTTTACTGGGACTTATGGTATTTTTATAATACATCTATGGTATAACGAGATAGATCTCGTGTGAACCTCCTATTGCTTCTTGATTTAAATAAAATAAGAAACAAAATACACTCCTGTGCCTTGAGAAAATTGTATCGGTTCACGCTAGTTGCATTTGGCACGTAACGACATATTTAAACAGCTATTTTCGTCAAAACATTTTTACTTTTTACATTTCTGCCCGCATACCTGGTGCGAATTTAAAATTCGAACGAGTATCGTTAACTTTTTTTGCGGATATCGGTAATGGGAACAACGATGAGTGTGTCAAGTCTACATTGCGGTAATCTGTTTATAATTTGCGATATGGTCGCCTAATTGTGCATTCTTCAGCGCCTAATGATAGATTACACGCCGTCTAATATCTATTGGATCCTTTGTTTTTAGGAAACTGTTACAATGTATCCTACTGATATAGCATATGACACCATATTGGGACATTGTCTCGTAATTTGTGAGTTTGCAATTAAGAGACTCAAACCTACACCACAAAAGATAATTTTCCGACCTCTAAAAAGTATATGTCTGGAGGCATTTAACAACCATTTATCGAGCCTGGACTGGGACAATATATTGACGCTTGACAACGTTAACGCCGCGGTTAACGCTTTGAATCAAAGCGTCGTGTTCCTGTTCGACTTGTATGCCCCGAAAAAAACCATAACTATCAGAGAGCAAGCTAACCCATGGATTACAGACACTATTAAGAAAATGCTAAAATTACGCGATAAAGCCTGCGCAGCGTATCGTAAAACTAAATTAGAAAGCAAAAAACAATATTATAAGTTATTAAAAACGACAGTCAACCGAGCACTCTACTTTGAAAAGTTGGCGTATTTTGAACATAATATTAATAATAATATCCACGATCCTAAGCTCTTATGGAAAAATCTAAAAAATACGTACTTGCCAAAATCATCAGCTGAATTGTCCTTGTCCAGTAAACCTGATGTACTAAATAAACACTTTGTAACCGTACCGGGGAACCCCACCGTGCATATATCACATCTAACATATTTTGAGTACCATAGGTTTAGTGACACTGTATTCCACATAGAGCCTATTAGGGAGGATACAATTTTAAAAATAATTAGTAGATTAAAATCAAAAGCAGAAGGCTGTGACGGGATAACCTTAGAAATGCTTATTATGACATTTCCTTACACAATGAATGCTATAAATTATATTATTAACAAGTCGATCATCACATCTACCTATCCCGACATCTGGAAAGTCGCAATAGTGAGGCCTCTACCCAAGCACGCAAATCCTGTTAGTATTAATGACCTTAGACCTATTAGTATACTTCCATGTCTCTCGAAAGTACTCGAGAAAGCTGTATGTGAACAACTAACTAATTACCTTGAAAAAAATCAAATTCTGCCAGATGTTCAGTCCGGCTTTAGAAAGCAACGAAGTACTGTGACCGCCCTTCTCGATGTAACAGATAATATACTCTGTTCACAAGACAAGGGTATGTGTACTGTGCTTGTTTTACTTGATTTTTCCAAGGCATTTGATTCCATAAATAGTGACATACTTATGTCAAAGCTATCTTTTTATGGTTTTGATCAGGCAGCTTTGCACTGGTTTGACAGTTATCTTTGCAATCGACAGCAATACGTCCAATTCAACTCTGATGGTGCTACTGTCACATCTGACCGAATCGCTGTGCAAAGGGGAGTGCCACAGGGGTCTATTTTAGGGCCAGTTCTATTCTCTTTATATACAGCGGACATACAAAAACATATAATTAATTGCAAATTTCATATGTATGCCGATGATGTCCAACTGTATATGTCGTGTAGGCCTTCTGAAATTGACACTACAATATGCAAATTAAATGAGGATCTTACACGTATACATAAATGGTCAGAAAATAACTGCCTTTTACTTAATCCCAATAAAACAAAGTATATGATTATCGGTAGTAAGTATCAACTACAGAACCTGCGCCCCACAAGTAGTATTGTACTCGGAAATAATACAATAGAACGCGTCTACGAAGCAAAAAATCTTGGTTTATATGTGGATTGCAACTTGCGTTTCGAAAAACATACTATCAATACGATACGAAACTGCTTTTATAAACTAAAAATTCTTTACAAAATTAAAGCATTTATAAAGAAGGATATGCGAGTCCGGTTAGTAGAGTCTCTTGTATTATCCAAGCTGAACTACATGGACGTGGTGACTGGCTCGCGTTTACAAGTGCCAACTCAAAAACTTATTTAAAGAGTGCAAAATGCCTGTGCTCGATATTGCTTCGATATTCCGTTAAGAGCTCATGTGACGCCGTATCTCAACAAACACTCTATGCTAAAAATGAGGCATCGTCGAAAGCTGCACCTGGCGTGCCTGCTATTTGGGGTTCTTAAATATCAACAACCCAAATATCTGTACGATAAGCTGACTTGGTTAGCTGAGCAGAGAGCTCGTGGTTCTCGAAAATGCGCAAACCAGCTTTCTATTGAACGTCATGGGTCAGCAGCGTTCAGAATCAGAGGTAGCTTTCGGTACGCTGCTTCAAAGTGTTGGAATAATACCCCACCGCCGATCAGAGACCTGCAAAATGTACAAACTTTTAGAGTCCATTTAAAAACATACATGTCTAAACACCAGAACAGTGAGGAAGCGCTTAGACTAGATACGAGTGCCATTTAAATTAGATTGTATATATTATAGGTAAAACGTTAAAATAATAATATTAAATCCACTTAGTATAATTAGGTACAGAGTGCCAAATTACTATTACTTACTGTGCTGTGCAGTACGCTCTTGAAATTATTCTGATCACTGTCATCTCACGGTCCTTTGTGTTCTATGTTTAGTTGTAACCTAGTGTAGCTATTAAAATTATACAAATATCTGTAAGTACCAGTATGAGATTGCTGTGTTGTTTTTTTATTTAGTTATTTTTTTTTAATCTATATGTTTTGTTTAATAAGAGGGTGAGGAGATAGAATAAATTGTATATCTTTTCTGGGATTATATGTATATGTCTTACTTAAGCGTTGTACTCTGTTAACGTGTATCCGTTTAGTGATCTCACTAAGTGGCTCCAACGGAAGACCAGTGCTGTTTCATGGCAGCAACATGCTGAGTTGGAACCAATTTGTGACACGCATAACATTATGTATTAGTATTTCTTGTCTTGTTTTTCATTCTTTCTGCATTTAATTCAAATGTTTTGATTGTGTGTATCGCAAATAAATTTTTCTTATTCTTATATTTTGAGCTGATATAATTTATCACAAATAATAAGGAGTTTTCGGGTTTTATTAGAAGAAACATCTGTTTAGACAATAGATATGCATAAATTCGGTTTTAATTGCGTAAAATATCTTATGTCTGCAGATTAATTTTAATTTATACCTAAATCAACAATATTTTATCATCATCATGATATTTTTCCTTAAAAGTCGATACACTTACACTCCTATAAATTACACTCTGTAGGTACACGACAGACAAATGTCAGACGCCATGTTGAAAAATAATAATGGCCGTTCGAATTTCGAAACAGGGGCGAATTAATTTGACAAGTGCGCCACAATAATTATGTATCGGAAATCATTACAAGCGAAATTAATAATTGAAAAATGCAAACCAATATTTATGGGCAAGACCGTGAAATTAGGGTCCGCTAAAACCAATCACGTGTGCTCTACTGGAACCCAAAGTAAAATAACCTCTGTTGTGGTGGTCCCAAGAACTATTGGTATTTGTTGATAATTACCGGACCCTAATATTATATCAAATGACAGGCAGACGGCAAAGCAAATAAATCGTATAGTTGCCTCGATTGTTTGCGGCATATGCCACGCGTCCATTACCTGCTGGTAAAATAATGATTATTTATTAGTTGATCACGAACAAGCCATACCAATTTGAGGAGTGTTCAGTGAAGCGCGCTCGCCTCGGCTATTTACAGGGACCGATATGGGTCAGGAATTTAATAAACTCGACATGCTCTGCAAGCTAATAGGGATCAAGCTTTTAGACTGACCACGCTAACTAGTGGCTGAAATGTGAACCGAATGCTAGCAAATTTTCGTTTGTACGTATGTCAACATATCATTGTCATTGTCTTTTGCTTTTTTTTTTTTTTTTTATGGTACAGGGGGGCAAACGAGCAGTTGTTGCCATTTTCATGACTACCGACGCCCATAGACATTTGCATAGAGACTATACAGATGCACTGCCCCCCCTTTCTCCTCCCACCTCCATGGGCCACCGGCTACTTACACACCGCACGAAACGCGACAGCACAGCTGTCACTTCACGCCGGTCTCGTGTAAGCGAGAGGTACTTCCCCGGTCGTGCCGGCCCAATTCGACTGCATGCAAGCATACAGCGTGGCACAACTCTACAAAGTTTGCTTAGTGTTTTGCTATCACTGAATTCCTAAAACGATCACTAGGGCGGCGAAAGTACTGCCTCTATGTTTCGTGCACGGTCCCTATACTGACTTTACAAATTCTAGACCCTAAGAAGTAGATACATATTTAGATTGTCATCAATAAAAAATATTCTATTCGTGTGAGAAGAGGGTATCTGAAACATAGATTAGTATGGACACCCGGATTGAAAGCATGAGGCAGCTTTTTGTCTAGGAATATATCCACACCAGTACCTAATGAACATTACGCTAAATGGAACTTTGTTCATTTTTGCCACCTAGAAAACCATTCTTCCTTAGATTGGTGAAAGTCGTAGAAACGAAAAATGCCCAAAACTTATGTTTTTATTCAAATAGTATATTGGCGTAGGTATGTGCCAATATACATTAAATAAACACACATGTTTATAATCTGATAAAATAAATGAGAAAGCATATGTAAGAGTAACAACTTACTCTTTCACGCAAAAATGAAAGTATTCGGATGAAATCGGTCACAGATTACAATTAGAATAACGTAAAAGTATTTTTATTCAAAAAAAAAAATAATTTGGTAATCTTGAAATAGATTTACAGTGAACGAAACGGGCGCGCCCAGTATTGTAACTTGCTGGGTACTTTGGTTACTTCTACAGTAGGTAGTTTAATATCTAAGTTCCGCGCCAAACATTGGCAACATAAATTATATTTCGAGTGGCTTGTAAAGCACAATACTAAAGCTATTCATCTCAGTAGAAGCTCAAAATGGCGGAAACGGACACAATGAGCACTTACACCGCTCCTTCTTCCGGTACAGTCGAGCACGGAAGGCTTCTACACACCTGGCATATGATGTACACTGATGTTTTTGGAATTTACTCTAAAAACACTCAATACGCGCGAAGAAGAAGAAAGTCTTCTTAAAGTTTATACTTTAAGAAGACTTTCTTCTTCTTCGTAGTACAAACTTTAAGGATATAACCAACTGATATAAAAGAATAATTCGTAACACACACGTACATTATTGGTAAGTAGGTTTGTGTATCCGTTACGTGATTCTACGAAATTGATTGCTTATGAACTTTTTATCATAGTTTAGCTCGAATAAATATTTCATTCGTCACAAGTTCTCCACAACGCATGGCTGATAATATCACCAGAAAGCTTACTAATGTTTGCAGGGAATAGATAGCCATTCACAGCTCAAGTGGATGTAATTTCGTCGGTGATAAGCCTAAGAATAGATATTATGTTTTTGAGTCACTGTAAACGTGAATTTTATGTTTAAAATATAGCTTGACCCGCGACTTAGTCTTCTGTTTTATATTAATTTAAGGAGTTTGAGAGATTATTTAAAAAAAAATAAAGATTCCTATGTTTGATAACGTACACAGATGCACATATTGTCGGTTTTAGAATATTAGTTTTAGTACATAAGGATTATGCTACTGATTAGCATGAAATTGAATGCAATGAATATATAAATACGAGTTACGCATTTGCCATTTTTTATTGGTAATAAAAAAAAATTATAGAGTAAATATTACGTAGTGAAATACTCCGTCGGATTTCGTGCGCTTCACGGATACTTCACGAATCCAAAAATATAAAAATACTATTAAGTATAGTATTTTTAGATACATTTCAGTAGATTTCAAATCCTACGTACTTGCACTTCTTGAGATATCACGTCCTCCTAGCCGAATTTTAGCAATCACGATTCTGTTGGGAGCTTCCCTAGAAAGAGAGAAATCTACGGCTTATCGTGGTCTCCTAGGTACGGGGGTGTAACACACCTTACCGACTCAAGATTGTTGTTACGAACTGAAATACAATACTGTTTCGTTCGTCCGGTGGTGCAACCGAGACTGTTGGACATAGACCACGAAGCCCGGCCGTCTCAACTACACGTTTTCCTTGTGACTGTACCCTTCCCTGTACCTGTGAGACTCGGAAGTGGCGCGTATTGTCTCACGCCCCCTGCGAGTGCGACGCGCTAATGCAGTTCTCGCATATTCTACCTGCGTATTGCGTACACAAAGTACTTGCACATTTATATTGCACATGTTTATTGCACGCTTGTTGTATAATCATTATGAAATTGCCGCACCTTTTTTATTGCGTAAGAAGCAATCGATCATTTAAAGAGAATACGGACATCCATAAATATCTGCACAATTAAAGGTGCAGATGCGTTTATTCCTCGCAGTGATTATCTGGTCCTTGATAAACCATTCAAGACAACAGAAGTTGTCATTGCAGTCTGCACGCCTATCCTAAGCGTTAGATGAGAAACTTCCCGAATACCGGGTCGTGTTTGTCCGCAGGTTTTTTAATACGGGACAAACGAGAGGGTGATAGATGACCACCGCCGTCCATAGACATTCGCAAAACTGGAGGCTTTGTAAGCGCATTGCCGGCCTTTTAAATAAGAGTACTTAAGCTTTTTCCTTGAAGATCGAGAACTCCAGGTCGTATAAGTTCGGAAATACCGACTGTGGCAGCTGGTTCCACAATGATATTGTGTGTGTGTTCGGAGAAAAGTTGAGCCCGAAACGCACAGTTGTAGACTTTGGGACGTCGAGGTGGTGGCGGTGGAACTTGGAGTTCTGCCGCGGTGTCGATGTATAAAGTGAAACTCCGCTGCAGGTATTAACCCGAACTGCTCCTCGGAAGTCGGAACACGCCCCGTTGTAGATACGGTAGAAGATGCAGAACGAGCTATCATCTCTCCATAGTACCAGAAAATCAAGCCGTTCGGATATACACTGGTCGTCAGCGATTCGAGTCGCCCTCCGTTTGATGCGGTCAAATGGAGCGAGTTGATACTGAGGGGCTCCGGCCCGAAGGTACCACAGGTATAAGTAATATCGTCTGCCCCGGGCTCTGGTAGTAAACGTGTTCATTGACGCGTAACATTCTGGTTCGTCGTGGTCGAATCAAAATGTACTACAGGAATTTCTCAATTTCTAATGAGTCTTGAGACGGCAAGTTGGCCGTACTTCAACCTTGTGCCTCGGAGAGCATTTAAGGCATCACTCCTGCGTTTTAATTCTCTCCGGAGTAGGATATCCCTAGCGCAGATGCTACTCTCTAAAGAGCCGTAGCCTAAATTCGGTTTGGGGAACATTATTATGGGTAATAAGTTGGATTTTCTCCTCGTCTTTTGCGTTCACCATAACTGTATGCAGACAGTAACACTATTTGAAACGAAATTAATAGTTTTTATTCAAAATAGAATTACAGGAATTACTTTTTCAACGTTAATAATTAAATCTACCACCGTTTCAACCCTAGCCCTGTCCTGAGAAGAACCGACGTAACAAACTCAGAGGGCCTCATGATGTGATGAGATGTTAAAGTAACCACGTGATGTGATGTTAGTTAAAGTAACAACACAAACAACAAAAACATACCCTTACGAGATTTAATTTTAGTATGAGGAAGCGCTATTCGGTGCATCAAAATTAGGGACGCGACCGGGGCGGTACCTCTAGCTCACATTATTCCGCTGCAAAGTGACAGCTATTTTGTCTCGTTTCGTGCGATTTGTGAGTGTCCAGGAGCTAATCGCACGAGAGGAAGAAGGAAGACAAAACATCTGAATCACAATAATGTGGATATCTATGGACGTCGGTAGTTGTCACTAAGCTTGGCCTGATCGTTTGCCCCCCTTATACATACTATAAAAAATATTTGGTGAAGCTAGTCGGTGGACTGAGCTAAAATAAGCTAATAAAATAATATAATAAATATCAAGTTTAATAAAAGGTATTGCTCCATAGCACCTGATTCGAGCCCGGGAGGTAGTTATAATACGTATTTATATATATGGCCTCTCGATCACATATTCTCAATTTCAAGAGATGGCTGGCTGTCGCGATTTTCACGGTCGCAAAACTTGAGATTATGCAGAATGCTGAAATGCGTCTTTACCTACTTAATGCGGAAATATACCTATAAAGGGTTCCTTTTAGGATCACTTTGTTGGTCATAATTGTAAGTAATTGGCATTCACCAATTTCCTTATAATTTTTGTTTCTAATTCTAATTTACTTCTAATGAAATTGAAGAACGCGCAAAATACACTAAAACATATTTTCATCACAAATACAAACATAATATAACCTACAATGAATAATTGTGTTAATGGAGGCACAATAGATGCAGCGGCGCGGCAGATGTGTGTCCGGACGTGCCGCCAACTGGTTGTATATCTAGATCAGCTGGGAACCCTTATTTACTGTCTAGGGCCTACGTCTAGAACTAGTACACCTATTATGCTATACACGCGAATAATTAAACGAGTAACTAACTATTTCCACTATTATTAGTGGACATTAGTGGACGCGAATGTTATTCTTACAACAAAATCGGATACTTTAACAATCTCTACCCACGACCATGGTGGCTGTAATCTCCAATCTCCTGAAACATCGGGATTGTTAAATAACTAAATAACCCCAATAAAATCCGTTAAGTTTTATTGTCGTGAACATTTTATGTAGTTCGTTTGGGATTGATTTTATGCGGGTGCAACCACGGGGCATGCATCTCCCATTACTTTAAACATTTTGTTACAATTAACATATTTGTGAGATGTAGTACGATTGCTGCATGGCGAGCAAATCGGACCAGCACGGCGGAGGCCCTGGCTCACACTAGCGCACATCATCATCGCGGTAGATACAACATACATGCATCTATCTGTATCTGTGACAATGGAGCGGTGAGGAATAGTTGCTGGCTCATTCGGGGCTACCTACTTAAGACGTTATCTTGTCTGTCGAGTTATAGACACAATTTTTTGTTTCTTGATTATAAGATGTTTCCTTTTCCACTTTTCTGTTTCCTTTTTCACTTTTACATTGAGATAGAACAAGGTGAAAGGCTTTCGCAGAGAGGGACGACCGATAAGGTAGGTCTTTCTGATCACAGTGGGCGTGGATATGAATTAACGACAATTAAGTCACTTTTTTACTAGGCAGTAAGAGGCGTTGGTGCTGCATTAGAAGTGAATTAGACCAGCGCGGCGTGAGCGGGGAGTAAACGCTGTTAATATTATTACAAGTCTTCGAAACCCGCTTGTTTGTACCAACAGAGTGACGAACGTGGTGGAAGCAAGGCAAGTGTGTCTGACTCTCTCTCCTCTCTCCCTCCCCCAATGTGGAACAAGCGAGAAAATGTAATAGGGGGCAAATGAGCAGGTGGTGTATGACTACCGCCGCCCATAGACGTCTGCAAAACCAGGAGTCTTGCAGACGCGTTGCCGGGCTTTAAGAAACATATGTTTAAATGTTTTCGTTGTTGTAGAGTAAAAATAGACAGTTCTTGGTTTGCACCTTGATTGTGACAATAGGTAACATCCAGCAACTACTCTTTTCGCTTTTCCCTCTTCATACAACGAGAACCATACGGAGATTGCAGATTTGCATTTTGGGCAGAAAGAGCTAAGAACTCCGAGACAGAATTATAATAAACTAGTTAAGGAATGTTATTAACCCTACAATATACATTTTTATATAGTATATAAGTAGCCCTTGTCTAGCTAGAATTTAACAAACTAGAAACTTAGAAGTTTAAAGTACAAAGAAACCTACAATACATATTTATTATTGAAGCCTTCAGTGCCTAGTCACTTTCCTAGCGCTGTGCAGAAGCTCCATGTAATATCTATAATGAATCTATCTAATTGAAACCCATTTCCGGCCGCAGGACAGCGGTCCGCGCACTCACGTACTTCAGATTGTATACAATCGCCAACTTTTTTTACCATCTGTCGTCACTTCCTTCTTGAATCGCCTCAAGTATCAATGAACTTGTTATAAGTTTGGCTTGTTATTTGTTGTCTATTCTTTGATAGCCTTTCAACGGGTCATAGAAGGTAGGGAGTATACTCATGTTGTAGTGTGTAAGCAATAGATGCATGTTAGGGAGACTCGTACATAGTGTTGCAAGAAGTAGTGCTTTGTTTCTGGTGGCCAATCGGTGGGAATGCAGATGCCTCTCTACGGCTTCCCAGTCTTCACCAATGCTCCAACATGTCTACTTCTATGAGGAAGTTTGCGAAAGATGGGCATGGGCAGTCAACAAATGGAAGGAAGGATTTTTATTGTTCCCCCTTAAAAAAATTGTAGATTTTTGCAGTATTTTATTTGGAATATGTTATAGGACACGAGGATACCCATTGACATTTTTTATCCTAACAGTTGCGGTGGCGATACGTTCCCGTATGCCTAATTTCTTATCGAAATTTTGTATTTGTAAAAATTGCGATTTGGGAGAAACTTTCGCAAATCTTAAGAAATGTACAAAGCAGCTGCTACTCTTCTGAGTTATACCTACAGCAAGAATTAGCGTTATGAAGAAGAATTTTATCAGAATGAAGCAGGGAACAATTAAATCTACACACATACATAGGTACATACGCACCGTCTACACAGTTGGGTACACATTTTTGGAAATATCCTAACGCCGCGCCCTACACATTGAAGTCACCTAGTGAAAGGATTTAGCACAGATGCGGCGCGCACCTTTGCGAAAGGTGTGTCATTTGGCACGCACTAGAGCTCTCATTGTCATTCTCCGTCGCCGCTTCCTCTGCGGACAGCCGGACATGTCTGCTGTCCTAATATGGACATGGTTTGACAGTCCGAGGATGTGGCAGCTCAAAACTTTTATTTACAAGCCGTACACGTTCCTTTGTGTGTCTATCATCGGCGTCAGCTTGATTATTGATTATTGGATTTGATATCAGGAACTAGCTGTAGTTATATCTGCCCAGGGATCGTGTAGAAATTCATCCACAAAAATAATTACTATACGCGCCCCGCGGTTTCACCCGCGTAAATTTCGATCCCGTAGAAAATAGAAAATCGCCCCATGGCATCCCACAGGAACATTTTTTCGAGATAAAACTATCCTATGTGTTAATCCAAGTTACCCTCTACGCGTGTACCAAATTTCATGATAATCGGATAGCCAATTTTTGCGTGAATGAGTAACAAACAAACATACAAACTATCGCATTTATAATATTAATAGGTTTATGCAGATAACAGATTCATCCTATCCGTCAATCGATCAAGTATTTCATGTAAGTGTTTGTTATGCATAAAAATCCGTGTCGTGATATGAATAGATATTCGTCTGCAAAAAAAAAGGATTTTGGTTGTTGGATATAACTATAAATAACCAAATTTTGATTTACTTTATCTGCATTTTATCTCTTTCATTCAACTCAAATTTAATTATCTAACTCACTAGGAAGTAGGAACACTTTAGGTACCTATCCTTAACAAACGCATAGTCTGGGACTCAAGGTGATCAGTAATCAAAGGCAGAAATCAGACGTAAACTTCGAGCTGTCATTAGAAATTGAAAAATCACAAAAACACTTTTTATGACGCAATTTTCGATTCCAGGAGGTCGCGATCTGTGGTTAAATACTAGATACTTATATTATTAATAACTTAATCGGTATTTAATTTTCTTCATTTAAAGAGACTTAAGTCAAGCAGTGGACAGGTAAAGATGATGAATTTGTAAGAGGTGAAGATGAATGGAGCATCTCTGTGCGTCTCGTTCATCTGAAGCTGAAGAGTGTCAGACATGCTTTCGTATTACTGATAAGTTTTGTGTTTTTTGACGGCCGCAAAGTAGTTACAAAATTTCGGCATCACCATGCCATATGGCATACATGTTGTGACAAAAAAACCGCATATCAGTTCTGCGAAAAAAAGTGCCAAAAACCGCAAATCATGCGAATTTGCGATCCACCAGGACGCAAGATGTTGCTGCGAGAATAATGCCACGCAACCCTTTCTCCACCCGGCACGGGTTACCTGCCAGAGCTATTGTGCGGCGAGCGGCGATGTAAGTGTGGACACGCCGCGTTGTTCGTAATCTTACCGATTGAACTCTCGGCTTACTTTTAGAGGTAGATATTGTAGCATTGGGGCTAAACCTGGTCCGCACGATAGAACTTGCTCAATAACATGTCATGCTGTCGCGTTTTGTATGGCTTCTGCAAGGCTCGGCTGTGACCCATGTGTACCCGCCCCTCCACATGGAACATTGAAAGAGCACAACACACCTTTAGGGCTACTGCCAGTTTGTTATAAAAAGCCTACTGTTAATAGAATAGTAGGTGAGCTCAGGATAAAATCTGGCGTTCAAATATCGTCTTCCCGTTTAGTAAAAGGGCCTTTAAATTGTTGGCAGACGGATAAAAAATTAATGATTTCTTACGCGAATGTTACTTATGTAATAATGGTAAAGTACCTTACTTAAATATAAGATAAGTTTAAATTTAGGCGTTAGTTTAAATTCTTCTTCTATTTTATATATTTATTCCTTTCAAACGAATATGTTTTACAAAATATTTCATCATCATCATCAGCCTATTGCAGTCCACTGTTGGACATAGGCCTCTCCTATAGCACATATAAAATATTTATGTATATAAAATATTTAGGTAGTAACCTACTTACTGTCGTGGATGAGCATTGACTTAGATGTTATTTACTCACATGGGTTGTGCTCTAGACCTCATTCCCGACTCTGATACAATGGACCTTCGTAATGTAACGACATTGCCATTACTTAATGCTGCGCGGTGGTATGTGCGCGAGAGGAACTTTCCTATCATATCTGCTTCAGGTGAAATGCATCAATGGCATTACTTGTATCAATATTCAAAGTAATTGGATTGATTAACAAAATAAAATTAATATTGTAAATTCTTATCCATGTAATGTTAACGCAGCGACAGGTGGCGATAGTCGATAGAGCTCGAGAGAGCTCCGGGAAAAAGAAATTCACA
>LUGF01058989.1:3067-15076 GCA_001625245.1 Calycopis cecrops | reverse complement strand
GATGAATGGAGCATCTCTGTGCGTCTTGTTCACCTGAAGCTGAAGAGTGTCAGCATTCTTAACTGTTACGTTTTGTGTTTTTGGACGGCCGCAAAGTAGTTACAAAATTTCGGCATCACCATGCCATATGGCATACATATTGTGACAAAAAAACCGCATATCAGTTCTGCGAAAAAAAGTGCCAAAAACCGCAAATCATGCGAATTTGCGATCCACCAGGACGCAAGATGTTGCCGCGAGAATAATGCCACGCAACCCTTTCTCCACCCGGCACGGGTTACCTGCCATAGCTATTGTGTGGCGAGCGGCGATGTTAGTGTGGACACGCCGCGTTGTTCATAATCTTACCGATGGAACACTCGGCTTATTTTTAGAGGTAGTGATATTGTAGCATTGGGGCTAAACCTGGCCCGCACGATACAACTTGATTATTAACATGTCATGCTGTCGTGTTTTGTATGGCTTCTGAAAGGCTCGGCTGTGACCCATGTGCAGCCACCCCCCCATATGGAACATTAAAAGAGCACAACACTGCTTTAGGACTACTGCCAGTTTGTTATAAAAAGCCTACTTTTAACAGGATAAAATCTGGCGTTGAAATAGCGTCTTGCCGTTTAGTAAATGAGCCTTTAAATTGTTAGCAGATGGATAAAAAAATAATGAATTCTTACGCAAATGTTACCTACTTGTGTAATAACTAAAATAACTTCCTTACTTAAATATAAGATAAGGATAAATTTAGGCGTCAGTTTGAATTCTTCTTCTAGTATATATTTATTCCTTTCAAACGATATATGTTTTATAAAATTTTTCATCATCATCATCAGCCTATTGCAGTCCACTGTTGGACATATCACATAGGCATATAGGCCATAGGCCTATAGCACACATAAAATATTTATATATAAATACAGTATGTAACAAAAACCCTGTTGTTCCCTTTAAGGGAACGTACTTATACGTATAGGTATATCAATAGCGAAAATTAAGTAGTCAAGTAGTAGTTGACTATCGAGGAATGATGAGCATCGACTTAGATGTTATTTATTGACATGGGTTGTGCTCTTGACCTTATCCCCAATTCTGGTACAATGGTCCTTCGTAAAGTAACGGCATTGCCATTACTTAATGCTGCGCGGTGGTATGTGAGCGAGAGGAACTTTCCCATCGTATCTGCTTCAGGTGGAATGCATCAATGGCATTACTTGTATCAATATTCAAAGTAATTGGATTGATTAACAAAATAAAATTAATATTGCAAATTCTTATCCTTGTAATGTTAACGCAGCGACTAACAGGTGGCGATAGTCGATAGAGCTCGAGAGAGCTCCGGTAGCAAGGAATTCACAGGAGACGCGACATACGGAGGGTATACTTCGATAGGTGACCCACATTGGCAAGGGGCCCCATCACTCATCAGGGTCCTACAGCAATCAGCAGTAAACGTTTAAACGACTGTGTGAAATATCAAACGTGTTTGCTATAAAGACAACTAGGGCGTAATAATGAGCCACGGGCCGCTGTTATACAATTTGTCACACGCCACAAGAGCACGTGCCCAGGGCCCTAAACAAGGAGCACACACAATGAGTACAAAATCAGAAACTTTCTTTTTCGTTGTATGATGTCGACGTGAGATTATGCGAGATATTGAGTAGTTTAGTAAAGTGATCCTATGGTGTAGCAGTTCGCGTGTTTTGAGACTGGTGGTCTTATTCGCGAGAATGGAGGGGCACGTCAACAGTTGTTACTAAGACTCATGTGCATTTTATAGCATAGCGGAATAACGAAAAATCGGGTCGCATAATGGGAAGTGATCAATAGACAGTTAGATATCCGTAACACCAGGTCTCTCAGTTGCCTTACTGGCCTTTGTGAGGTGAATAAGTGCTTTTCATAAAGATAACTATTTCGTGTCGGTCCGTATTACGAAGAACTGAGCCTGATTCTATAAAAGAGTAGAGCGCAGGAGGAAACTTAAAGCTCACGGTAGGGCCCTTATAAATATCGAGACGGTGACGGTGCAAATTTGAATTTTGGCGCGAAGTCCTGTTATGAAAATGAGCAGGAACTCTGTGAGCCCGAACATGACCTCGGAACAGGCCCCGAGATGAATGCATGAAAAAAACTTACTCAGCAATAATAATCATCATTTTAGAGCCTTTTTAAGCGGCCCTGGGGGATTGATTAATTGAGTACAGTGGTGAAGACAAAGGGAAGTAAATAAGAAACCGACATTCAATACACCGTATTTATTATTATATTAATAAAAGTCTCTGATAGAATATACAAAAGTTATAATACAACAAGAGTTAAGGTGGTTATGAGGCGACATCTGTTGATAAACTATTTATTATCTGTTTACAAACAATTGCACCGTGAAAACTACATCTGAACTTAACCCTCTACACTTGTCAGATCTAGCTAGGATGTTGCTCGAAGAGGTTTTACTTCTATATTTATAAACCCACGCTACACACGTCCACACACCTTTTGTTTGTAAAATTAATATTTCAGATTGATTTTTTGAAGACGTTTATCGTTTTTGTTTATAAACTAATTAAAGAATTTATTAATCATCACATCACAGTAATTAACAATATCTATTATATTATAGGTAATCTGTATATTAACAATAGTACAGTATACAGTGGTACAATAGTAAACAGTGTGTATGAACAAATATCGCCTACGCAACACGCGTCTTTATCACAAGTCACACGGCGCCGATCTGTACGATGGGCAGCGCCAGTTGGAATGCGTTCTCGATGTACTTGGAGCTGTTGCCCGCCTGGAAAATAACGTTATTCACTTTTAGAGGTATAAAAAAGGTATATATTGTTGTTCGGAAGGTATAGTCAATGGTGTTTTCAAACCACACTTTATCTACTGATAGAAAACTTTTTATAAATAGATAGCCCAAAGGACTACTGCTACATTTCACCACGAGTGATTTCAATCCAAGCGTTAGGCGAATGTAGTAAACGTTGCATATTATACATCTTTTCTCTTATCTATGCTAAAATTTCGTTCTTTTATGTATACCTTTTCTCCTACTGCACAGGGCTCAAAAACAATAATACTTCCATTTTGATAGGTAATAATTTTATCGTTTGGTCAAGTTTATGGCTCGTATACAGTAGTGCACCGACAAAGTTTGATAATCAAGTTACCTCTAGGAACACGTTTGTGATATAGTTGTTGGCGTCGTCTCCGCCGAGCTCGCTCAGCCGCGCCGTGAACAGCGACGCCAGCTCGCTGATGTGGCGCGTCAGCACCACCGTCATCCTGCGCAGAGATCAAGTGACTTTGTGAAGGTAGTTGGATAACAACGTCATCACACAGAGACTAGGTGAGGGTAGTTTGATAAAACCAACGTCATTGCGCATAGGGTGAGGGCAGGTGGACGAAATGAAGGCCACTGTCAAATTATATGTTGGCAATGCTTTTAAGTGAGGGTAGATGGACAAAATGTCTGCTGTTAAATGACAAGTTGACAGTGTTTTTAAAAATGAGATAAGTTTGACATAACAAACGAATAATAATTCAAGCCGACTATTGAGAAGTAGGTATCAGTTTACATACTCTTCTTGCCCTTCGGTTTGGACTGTGTTTACTCCGGCTGAATATAAACTTTCTTCCTCAGGGAAGGGAGCTGTAGAAGGCGCGAGTGAGACAGATACATACTGCGTGAGCGCGTCGGCCTCGTCGGCGGTGGAGCGCCTCGTCTTCACGAGCAGCATCTCCGCGCACTTGTGATACAGCTCCACCGCGCCCGCCGTGCTCTGCGCGAGGGAGCTCACGGCGCGCTTGTACACGGAGCGACCGGACTCCTCCCCCGCGCCCCTCAGCCAGTCCAGGGTGGCCGAGTACTGTCTGCGAACACGCAAATATACCAATATACATATATAAATAGCCGGCTGGTGAACATATTATGTAAAACAGCTTTGATCGTTGGAAAACATTTTGATTTCACCTACGCTACGCTACCAATGGCGTATTCATACTTTTTGACGTTTAAAAATAATACAAGCGAGGCCACCTGTCAGAAATGACATTTAATAGCAGGACTAAGAGAAAACTGAAAACTAAATTGAAAAACTGAAACTAGGTCACTTTATTTAGTTGCTAAACTAAAATATTTTATTTTACTGAAGCATGTGTAAATATTTTTGTCTATTTCTGATATAATAGTATAAGACCAAAGCTGAAAAGGAGTATTATTTTCAATATTCTCACTCTATTGAAATTATCATACTTAACAAGGACGTTTCGTGGGAGTTTCAGACAATATTTGATACTAAACGCGACACTAATTGATTTAGAATTAGCAGTAGAATATATTTTAATAGTTTTGGTTCTTGCAGATACGTTGTCCTCCTCTACACCATGGGCCACCGGCTACTCACAAACGGTACTGCAAAGCCATCGCTTTTAAGGCGGTCTCATGTGAGCGAGAGGTATTCGGCCCAATTCAGCTGCATGACTCTTACTAAAATATATAAACTGATATATGGCTAGTTGTACAAAGCGTACGGCGACAATTAAGTCTATTCCTATTTGACGACCAGGCTGGCGCAGTGGTATAGGGCTCGGATAAGTGGAGCATGTTGCGTCAGGTGTCGTGGGTTCGTATCCCGCCTTGGTAATGGATGTTTATCTATGTATTACATGTATTTCTATAATAAAAATCTTAAATATATTTACGTTGTCCAGTAGTTACCCGTAACAAAAGCCCTTACGGTACTAAGCACGGGGCTAGGCTAACCTAGTGTGTAAATTCCACAGATATTTATATTATATTATATTTATTTGCGATATTTATTCTTTACAATACTTTGTTTATTCTTTATAATGCTTGACGTGTTTCGGCTTCAGTATCAATATTAAGTAGCATCATGTAAAATGAAACTCACTTTGTAATAAAACTATGTTAGCACGGTTTATTTAAGTATTTTTCAATCTCGTTTCAGAAGCTTTACAGCAACACCAAAAATAAACCGCGATAAAATCAGGCCAAATAGTTTTATTACAATGTGTAAACGTTCGCGTAAACTTAAAATGTATCTCACTTGATCAAGGGCTGGAACTGCAGCTTGAGGCCGATGTCCTTGGTGGCTCGCTGCAGCCTGTCGTGGAAGGCGTCCGCCTGGGGCGTGTCCGGCGCCGCCTCCTCCTCCTCGTCATTATCATCCTCCTCCGGCATCTCACACAGCTCTGGAAACGTGATCATTGATTTTAGAGTG
Organism: Calycopis cecrops; assembly: GCA_001625245.1. Taxonomy (NCBI): domain Eukaryota; kingdom Metazoa; phylum Arthropoda; class Insecta; order Lepidoptera; family Lycaenidae; genus Calycopis; species Calycopis cecrops. The sequence goes on along the minus strand of LUGF01058989.1, from coordinate 9,830 downwards.
AAACCTTTCGAAATCTATGATAGCGATATTTTTGATAATATCTAACATTGGCTAAGTAATATTATTTTGATTATTTTAGGAGGTTTAGAGGCTCCCTCCATACCCAAACCTTTATAGCACTACCATAGTGTCCACTAGCTAGTCGATACTTCACTTAACTACTAAATAAATACAATATTTCTAATTGGAACCCGTGACACCAATATTTATAGTTAATTTGCCATTTCCATTTTAATTATGCTACCAGGCTAAATGCCTGTGAAAACGACACAAAATTTTCTAAACATTCCAAAAACCGTCAAGCTTCTCAAATGACGCCAGAGGATAAACAGGGACCGTGCGTTTAGACAGTGCTTCCAGCTAGTAGCTAGAATCTGAACTTTTCGGAAGTAATATTAGTATTAGTGACCTAGCAAGTAAACCTAAACATTTAAATTTAATTTCTAATGAAAATTAGAAATCGTGTGGGCGAGAGGTACCTGCAGTGTTTCCGGTGAAGGTACCTCTCGCTCACATGATATTGGCATAAAGTGCGAGAGGTTGTAGGTGAGGGAAGGCAACGCATCTGTATAAGCGCTAATGTCTATCGGCTCCGACTGCTCGTAGGCATTCCCTGCCCCAGGTCTCCACGCCTACAGATCTGAATATCTCATGCAGGTGTTCTGTACAGATGCAGCAATGACCTGCGACCTGCTGCAGGGTCTCTCGTATGTCCTGCCGCTTGTCCGGCGGCGCGCTGCGGAGCCGCTCCTCTATCCTCATGCTGACCTGCCGCGACAGCATCTCCAGGGCTTCCAGGTGTACGAGACCTGGAAAATGTAATGGTTCGCTGAAGAGAGTCTTGGCATATATTGCAAAGTGTATGTGTATGTAAAAATACCCCTATGCAATCAGGGGTGTAAACACTCATTTAAAATAAATGCGAGTTATATTTTTAGAGGTAAGCACTTGTGAGGTATGCAAATCATACAGATAATTCACTTACAATATATTGTATGATTAATAATTAAATAAAGTATATAGTATGATGATTTTGTTAGTTTCGATGGCATTTCACGTAGTTTTTGTTTGCAAAGGGGGACGGGGTAAAGCAAGGCAACACATTGTTAATATTGATGGAAATTCATGTTATCACAAAAAATTTATATTTTATACAATTTCCACTATTACTATTATTGGCAATTGCAGTAGATGTTAAAAATATTGTAGTATGCACCTCCATAATATATATTAATATGGTACCACATACTTTGGACAGAGCAAACATTAAAGATCTTTCGAACGAAGCTGTCGTCTCAATACACTACACCTCCCGCGCCCAACATCACAATAAAAACAAAAAATGTATATATTTCTCCAAGTGACAAGGAATTAGCATTTCCAGTTATATGAATAATAGGGATGCGTAATCAAAACGCTCTGAATCTGTGCTTTTATGTCCTATCAATTTACCTTCATAATCATCAAACAGAGTCTCATAATGAACCTCCTTTGCTTCTCTCTTCGCCTCTCTCAACTTGTCCTCCTCATCTGCCCTCGACTTGGCCTCCCTCAGCACTTGCGACAGCACTGGCTTGTCCCCCGAATCCAGCCCGAGCATGGCACGTTTCTTGGCTAACAAAGGGTCACCGTCTTGTAAAACTTCCATAGTTTTTTTCCCTATCGTTTCTAAAGTGTCCAGACCACCCGATATCACTTTTGTACCTGAAATAAACAGAAAACATATATTTATTTACTTAAAACATTTTATGAAGTAAAATGTGAAACAAAAATTGGCAGGTACAAAGGTACAGCTTATTTCAAAAGTATAGGTATTTAAAGCCAATGTATTCAAGGGATCAAAAATTATGAGTGATACAGAAGAGTTCAGCTAGTGGTAATTATACTGAGGCAAGGAAGTGTGGAGCTGGGTAGGCCATATAGCTAGGCAAGATAAAAGGTGGACAAATATAACCTCTGACTGCAGACAAACACAAAGTTGGAAGGCCAAGGAAAAGATTGGCTGACGATATATAAGCGGTGGCAGGAAAGGATTGGGTGTTAACAGGAAATACACGGAAGAGTGGAAAATGATGGGGGAGGCTTTTCACCTTAAAGGGAACATTCTCTAACAACTCTAAGTAAAACAATCTGAAATGCATTGATATAAGGATGTTTATAAAGCTTTAATAATAATAATAAAAAGGGAGTGTGATGTACAACTACAACTACTATTTATTGACAATCAAAGCCTATTCCCAATCCCCCCAATGCCCAATGACCATTGCTGTATCATGTACCTCCCTGGTTGTGGGTACTACTTTACCTTCAAAAAGTATTTTTTATTTACTATATTTAGAAAATTGTTAGATACATACCCGTAGTTTCCACAAATTTTGTAACACCAGACAATAAACTTCCGAATGGAAATGATGCTTCACTTGGATTACTCTCTATCACAGGATTGGATTCTGTTTTATCTTTACTATCACTTTCGTCGGTCTTAACAGCTCTTCTAGCTAATTCCTCAGGGTCTGGTGCACCAATACTTGTTTCTAGCACTGTCGAAATACCCTGAAAGTAAAACATTGACTTGTTAAAATAAGCAGAGATTTTTATATCTATAAAAAGAATGAAAAATTTGTATTATGTGAGTTGGTGTCATGGCTAATGTGAGGGTAGTATATTATACGTTTCCATCTCTGCTCTTGTCTCTTAGTTAAAATAGTATTTTGGTATTCCTCTAGAGTCTAGGTGTTCAAGCTCTTCAAGCTACTGACTACCCTTACCATAACAAATTAAAGATGGTGAGGTGAGCCTTTTGGTAATGCCAATAAACATCAAAATATTCATAGGTTGTGCCCATGCTTTTAGTTGTTGCTGTTGCCAATAGGTGTGAATCAAACTATGTCATTATTTTTAAAATCCTATGATGAAGTGGAATATTATGAAGTGGGAGCGAGAGGTATACCAGCAAAATCTCTCTACAACCTACTAAAAGACCTTGGCCTGTCGAGAACTGCAGTAAGTTCTACTTTAGAACGGGTATCTAAAGCTGCATTAGCAGGCTCCTATGAAATATGGCTAGGTAGGGGGAGTAAGCCTGAGTAGTAAAGGTGAGTGTTGATGATCATCACAAAGAGGCCTCTTAAACCTACACCCGGAACCACAAGTCCCGGGGCTACTCGGGGTTACTTCCTCTGCCACACGATGGACCCGGCACCAGCACGGTGAATCCATGGAATGCTAAGAAGTTCGTCTCAAATTATCATAGTGTTTATTAAAATATTTAGTTATTTATGGATTACTCTTCTAAACTTTTAACATATAGGCTTTTCAATATCCAATATCCAAGTATACTAAAAGTTAAAACATACAAACCTGCGACACTTGACTTGTTATAGTAGTAATGCCTGCAGTGGCAGTGCTGAGCCCCGCAGATGCTGTACTCAACAGGGAATCCACTCCCCATCCCCAGCCCCAGCCCTCGCTCTTTGTTGTGGCACCAGCTAATTTGTCAGTTACCAATTTAATGTCTTGTTCTTGTTGTGCTGCACTTGTTTGTGGTTTTTTTTGTTCCTCCTGTAAAACATTTGGGAGAAATTTTATAACACTGCATCATAGCAGTCACAATCTTTTTTCTTACAGATCAATATAATATATTATATATAATATCAGCCGCGGTTTCATCCACATAACTTTCGGATATCGGGATGAAAAATAGATGTTAACCAATTTTCAGACCTACTCAATATGCACATGGTCAAGCCGTTTCGGAGGAGTTCAATCATGCTTTGGCAAGTTTCATTTTCCATTTAGCATTTAAATATATAATTTCTATCAATTCATAATATTTTATAATTATATGTATTTATATTGGAAGATAGTATATATTATTATTATAGTGCCACACTGCATGCTTGCATGCAGTCGAATTGGACCAGCACGACCAGGGAAGTACCTCTAGTTTACATGAGACCGGTGTAAAGTGACAGCTGTGATGTCGCATTTCGTGCGGTGTGTAAGTAGCCGGTGGCCCATGCAGCTGGGAGGAGAAAGGAGGGCAGCGCATCTGTATAGCCTCTATGCCGATGTTTGTGGGCGCCGGTTGTCATGAAAATGGCTCCGATTGCTCGTTTGCCCTCCTATACCATAGAGAAAAAAAATTATAATAATAAAGTTTCTTCCTCTCCATGTACTGTTAGCTTAAACATATGAAATGCGACAGAATGGCTGCTACTTTATACCTTATAGTGTGAGTCCAACCCACCTACATGGCCGTGCCAAGCCAATTCTGCTTCTACATAGCATAGCACTATCTGTCTCAAAAACAACTTTGTTTACCACTTTTATGCTCTTATATTTCTAGATGTTGACACTTGTATAGTGTTGGAATATTTATTAATTCCAATGTTTCTGGTAATGCTATGCTACAATGCAGCAAACTAAGCTCGACCAGGGAGGTAGATTACCTACCTCTTTCTTTCACATTATTGCTTTAAAATGAAAGACATACTGGATTCTTTGTGGTTTATGAATTTCAGGTGGTCAATTGCAGGAAATGAGTTGCTACAGATTAATAATTATGCTGATTGCTTTGCAGATAGAAAAAGACAAAAGATATAATGTGAATTATAAACAACATGGTACCTTGACTGTTGTTATAACATTTGTGTCTCCCCAATCGTCAAAATCATCCCATCCACTGTTTTGTGTTTCTTCTGTGTTTGCATTTTCTTCCTTATTTTGTACATTTTTATTATTTTTAGTTGTTACTGGTTCTGCAGGTACATCATCATCAAAATTGTCCCAACCATCTGTTGAAGTGTCCTGAAATGGGTTGATATAAATTATTTGAATTGACATTATTTTTTTACTTACTATTTTATATTATTATTAGAACAAATGGAATTTCTTTATAAACTTATATCACTTACAATATTATTTCAATGTATCAAAATTATCTACACTGCAGTATGGATGAAAATATCACACTTAAATTGCAGGAGTGGCTGGTAACAGACTGAATATTTTAATAATTTGTAGTGTTATGAAAGTCAAGGAAAAGTTGTACCTGTGTATGTATGTTACTGGAGGATACGTTGGAAACTTTTTTAACATTTTTCTTAGTTTCCTTGTCTGAAACATTATCACTATAATTAGAAGACGATAAACGTTTCTTTCTTTCTCGTTTTGTTGGTGTGCTAACACCTTCATCAGCACTTTCAAAACCTTCACTGTCACTAGAATTCATTGTTTTAATTCTATAACGGCACACAAACAGAAATGTATAGTTTCACTAAGTTTTTAGTTTTAATAACCAAATAAAATTTTATTTACGTAGATATTTCAACAGTCAACACTCAACTGTCTACGTGTTTGACAAATATGTCTACACGTGACATTGACAGTTGACAGTGATGCTTTTTTATGATCAGGAAATCAGATCACTGATTGATACTTTTAAAACATTTTAATAGAATTAGGTTTTATTAACCCATTGAATGCGGCGGACACCGATCGGCGTCTTTTTTTTCCTTTCTGGATGCGGCGGACTTCGATCGGCATCCAAATTTAAAGGGTTTATTTTCGTCAAGAATTCAACTTATTAAAAATTTCTGCGAAATAAACGTTTACTTTTCCTATAGCTATGAGGTACTGAGCGTAGTTTCTGTTAAATCATCTATTCAAAAATTCTAATATTATTGATAAATTGCGGAGGACGCACATCAGCGTCTACCAGGAATTAGTAACATTTTATTCATGATGCTTTTAAAATTTTTATATAATTTTTTTTTTGTAAGGATTTAAATATTTAGACAGTATTTTATACTCGATTTATGGATAGACTTGTAAGTTACTTGCGTGACTCATGTCTATATATGAAAATCAGTGTGTGATGAGTAAGATAAATTTACAAACAAAAATCTAAGTTAAAAAGAAATAACATTACATTCTGCATGAACTGATACTTCGTATTTTTACAGTATATTATAATGTACAAATTGATTTTATTTATGAAAACATACTTTGAATAGATTCGGATACTTCATTGTTTCATACTTTTCAGTTTCCTTATCGGCATGAAAAGCAGGTTCTTTCGGCGGCAAGTGAGAGGTAGTCCACGCTACATGCGTGCATATTGTAGCCAAATTGGGACGGCACGACCGGAGAGGTATCTCTTGCTTACAAGAGATCGGCGTAAAGTGTCAGCTTGCAGTGTGTAAGTAGTCATGAAAATGGCTACGCTACGACTGCTCATTTGAGCCCCTTGTACTATAAAAAATTTAGGTATTAAACTATAGAATCTGTTATTGAAGATGAAATTTCTATTCTATGGTAGCTCTTATCGGCAGCTGGATTCTCATATTAGTTAATGAACGAAAAAAAATTAAAAGTAGCGAAAATATAGGTATTTATCAAGACTTCTTTCACTAGGAACTTGTATCTTTTTAAAATGCCTACATAATAATCGCCAAGGACATTTATTTCATAGAGTTTTAATGGTGAATAATATAATTATGTATAATATGTTCATAATATGTTTTAATGTAATTTAGAAAAAGAAAAAGTTTTAGAAAAGGTTGAAAAACTCTGGCAAAATCAACAAGTAATAAGAAAATTTAATTTAAACATGAATATCTAATTAATGTGGTTACTATTTAATGTGAAACGATTCATAATATATTATTTTACTTTTACTTACTGTTTTCACCCATAATTTTTAGCACAAACACTAATTTCTAAAGTTTTAACTATTAATGGAGAATTTAACTGATTGGAG
>LUGF01058974.1:16251-45041 GCA_001625245.1 Calycopis cecrops | reverse complement strand
AGTCAGTCTCGCCCACATAACATTTAGGTCGTTCGCCCTAACTGCCTTCGTCGTATATTTGTTAAATTGACTTTAAATGATTGACAATGAAATTTAGATTTTAAAAGCTATTTTGGGATCTGCTTATTTTTAATTAAATCACTTGTTTACCTTAGGTATATATAATACAGATACGTGAAACAAGTCATCACTGCTTTTACGTTCATAATTCAAAAATGCCTTGTTTTGTGTAAGTTCAACCATATATCGTGATGTAACATCACGGTCGAGTCCAAGATGGATCAAAAAGTGTATTTAAGGTTTTTCAATTTTAATGATGCCGAAAGGAAAAAAGAAGCGACTAAACGTACACTATTGTGCAATACAATATTATATGGAACGATAGCTAGTCTCTATAGATATTGCCACCGTGGTCAAAATTTAATAAGATGGACATAACTTTACATTCACTAGGTTTTTCATAATATCCTTTTCTTTTTTTTAAAGTGAGTAATTCTCATGGATACCCAGCCGTCCTGGAGGGCAGCTGAGTTATGCCGGACACTTACTGGCTAAACCTCCCACTGTGATTTCTTCTTGCACTGTTCTCATAACACCCTTACACTTAAAGTCAACTAGTTCCTCGTCATACCAGAATGAAAATTGACCGAAACAGTATTATTATATCTTTTAGTATGGTGTCTTATTATAGAGAGGAAAAAGAAGGTCATACGTCTGTGTGGCTAGCTATGTTGATAATTAACTAAAAAATTTAAAGGGATGTAACACTTTTGTATTTGTCATAGATTCTTTAACATCATTAGTATGTTTACTTTATAAATAAAACTACAAAAAGATGTGCGAAATAAAAACCAATACAGACAATAGTTGAAAACAAACGTCATCTTGGAAACCATCACGCTTAATTATTATAACATATTAAAAAAGACCAAAACAAAATTTTTTCCAACTCAGCTTCTGTTCTCATTTTATTTTATTTGCGTTCACATATTTAAAAAATTACCGCAACATATACTCTCGCTTCCTTCCTGCACTTATATTTAATTTCGTGTAACATGGTTTCATGTACTTTCATATTAAAACAGCATGATAATAAACGAATAATAAAAAATAATGAGAAACAATAGTTGTCTAACTGTGGATGGTGAGTCTCATGTTCTTATAGGCCTGTAAACTTATAGGACTTTGTTACGGGTACAAGCTAACGAAAATTTAATTAACATTTTTGATACTGAAATACCTATAAAATATTATGTTCGCATACCATAAAGAAAAGGCCCACCCCAACGCTTAATAGGCACAATAGCGTCGAGTTTTGGGAACGGCCCGGGCAACAAGTATACTACAAAGAAAGTTGCTTCTAATTATGAACAGCAAATCTGTTGGAATACATCTACACGAACAAAGTACCTATACCAAAATAAATATTATGCAATAATTTTTGGTTGTTTGTCAAAATTTTTTAGGCAAAGAGTTTGGTGCTATATTTTATTCCATAATGCGATCCTTCCACTTGATAAGCTACGTTTCTAGCATTTATTCTGCATTTGCTTTATATTCTTACTAAGTAAAAAAGTCTTAAAAAGTGAGTTACAATTGATTTATCATACAAATTATATTTTAAAGTACCTATATCAGAAAAGTGCAAATAGCTATTATTAGATAAATATTATCATAATATTACATTATGCATAAATTCTTTTTATTTTATCGTTTATTAACCCAATTTTATTATAAGAATTAATATTATACCTGATAAAATTTTCGGATAATACAATTTCTTCTGTATATTCTGGCACTGAAAAAAAGAAATTACTTTTGTTTTCTTAGTCTTAGTCTCTTGGAAAGTAATTTCCCTATTAAATAATTTGGTAAAATTCAGTTGGTTTGTATAATAAGTCTTTAGCTAAAGAAGAAACAATGTTGTGTATTCTCCGTCGGAGCTGTTTTGTTATATTTTTACAGATTTTTAGCAAATAGCACTATAAAGCAATGATCTTAGTTATGAATAATATTGATTATATTTTTCCTAGGATTATTATGCATAAACAAATATAATTAATATTATTTTGTTTGTGCACAATCCTATTAGATAATGTATTATGAATGATAGTAGATATCATTGATAAGCTGATAATATCTTTGATCACGATAATATTACCACTCACAAGGGTTTTATGAGTTTAAAAGATAATATCTCCGGCATTAATGACGTCCTGCTCTCTATTTAAATGTTTATCTTATCGTACGCCTATTTTTACTTTATGAATATTCTTATTCTTGTTATAATGCGCTAGTGATGACTGGTTTTCATCATAATCGAATTATAGTCAACACATTCAACGTCTTGGTTTTAAAAGGTTTATGAATTGCTAAAAAGGTTTTAAGAATCTTAAGGTTTTAAGAATACAGTATTACATCTTTTAGCATTTATTTTTTACTTTTTAATTAAAGGAAAACATAATTTTTGAATATCTCTGTCTCCCTACATCAATTTATTGCAGTCGAAGGTCTAAATAGGTTACTACTGTCGATTTTAAAGACGGAAAGGTAACGCTCCTAAAATAAATTTTAGACCATATATGACAATATAATAGGGTAGTATTTAAACGAGTGACTGTAAATTAAAGTTTGAGATCTCAAAAATAATAAATTTAGCGTACAGAATTACTAAGTGAGCGACTGAATGCGAGCGACGAGAAATCAATAGAACAGCAACATGCTGAGCTGCTTAAAATACAAAATGAGAAACTTCAAAATATTTGAGCGACCTAATATTTGTTTGAGTGACAACATTACGTCCTGCATTTTTTTCAATATTGGGTAAACTATTTGTATATACAGAGCTGCATTTTATCTTAAATGAAGTGTTTTGAATGAATGAAAAAGGTATTTGAAAAATACTATAATGAGCAGTGTACTGTGAGGACATATTTATTTAAAAATATGCTTATAAAAACTATTTGAATAATAATAATAATAATTAATGCTGCTGGACCGGTTCAGGCGAGGGTGTTCTTGGTGGATATAACCGTTCCATACGATGAAAATTTCTTCTCCCGCCTCCATGGGCCACCGGCTACCTGGATGGTAAAAAATACAATTGGATCCGGTAGGTGGCGCTGCTGTCGGTATGTCAACTTCTAAACGGCTTTACCGATTGGGTGGGTGTTTCGATGGTAACCTGGTTGGTAAAAAACAGTAATATAAAGTAAGTAATCAGTAAGCCTTTAAGTAACAGAGAGCCGGTGTATAATATTATGCTAAAGAAGCTCTTGGCGATGAATTCAAGTTAGTATTATTATTTTAAAATATCATGAGATTGGGAATGATATTTAAATATGTTTTATGAATAAAAAATATCTCCCTATAATTATTGTCGCATATTCAGGATTATTATAAGTAGATATCAGGATTAAGTACCAGTTAAAAAAGTTTACTAATCCTGATTCTGGTATGAGTACATACTGATCAAGTGGCGCCAGTTCAGCAGTAATATAACGATATAAAAACCTCATAAAAAATTAATTTACCTTACGAGTATCTCTGTAGGTACACTTGAAAAGCTCAACGAATACATATTTAAAGAGAAACCTACGGATTCAAAAAGTATAAACATGGTAAATGAATCGAAACACACCAGAGGCAATTTGCTTTTCCATACCCTAAGTAACCCTCATAAGTGAACTTCATAAATATAAACAGTCAATTTAGACCAATCGTATCCCAGGATACTGAGGAAGTCAAATATTTACCAGAAGCAATGCGTATTAGATATTTGCATTTAGCCCTCTCGATGTTTGCTTTTCCATATAGGTAATACTTTGAATATTATATATTGCGGTACCGTCAAAGTCGTATTTATTTATCATGTTATAAACGATGAATTTAATCGATCTGTTTATTTTTATTTAAATGTCGGCGATTACGAAAATTAAAAGATTATAATAAGACACTTAATTGATTCATACGATAATAAGACATTCAATTGATTATTTTAATGTTCTAACTAAATAATAATAAGACAGTCAATTGATTATTTTTAATGTCTAATAAGACACTCAATTGATTTATTTAATGTAGTCCATTACAACAACTAAATGATAATAGACACTCAATTTATTATTTTAATACTGTATGGGTGAACGCCGTGACGTCATGATGTCACGTGAGCGGAATCGTTTGGAAGGGAGAGTCTTCGTTTTTTAAAATGAACAAGGAGCAGCTCATTCTATTACGAATTATCAAGCAGTGACAACCTTCCAAATGGGACCGTTGGTTCACTCTGATTGTTATTTTGCCGTCAGTACTATTCCATATTTAATAAGTACTTAGTAATTGTTAATAAAAAGTGCTTAAAGTGTATTCGTTGTTATTCTGCTCGATTACCCTTACACGCCCACACGAGATATCTGATGATACGTCTGGAGGGACTACTGCGGGTGACGGAACCTATGACCACCGGCGCCTCGACATATATTTATATTTTGGTAGCATAACCGGAAGGTGACCGAAAGGTTGATTAACGATCGACATTTAAACGTTTCATTCACCTCGTTTACCCCGTTCCCCACGGGCACACCACCCTATCACCAAGACGACATTATCACGACAATTTTATCAGCCAATGGCCAAAAGCCAACAAGAGATTGACTTCTCTGACTAATAGAAGTTATTTCGATTATAATAAAAATATCAAGCCTACAGTGTGGCGCTACAATGGTGACATTATTTTAACACACGAGTTAGAGTTTGTGTCCATCCCTACTTCCCTACTAATATTATAAATGTGAATGTAAGTTTGTTTGTTACGCTTTCACGCCAAAACTACTAGACCGATCATTATGAAACTTTGTACACATATTCCTGGAGGTATTAGAAATAACATAGGATACTTTTTATCCCGAAAAAATGTTCCTGAGGGATGCCATGGAATGATTTTCCACGATATCGAAATTTACGCGGGCGAAGCCGCGGGGCGCAGCTAGTTAATCATATAAAATTTTAAATGTAATCGTAAATTGAGAAAAATATTTTTTCAAACAAACTAATTAAATAAAAAAAGTAATATAAATTGGGATCACCCTTGCAAAAATTCATTACTTTAACACGTGGGAGAGGAGAGACAACGCGTCGCATCGAGCTGACAACCACGCAACATACGGCCGCGAATTTCGACACCGCGCAGCTAAAGGTGGCATCATCAGTCAATCCAAGCTGTGCCACCACTGCGTCATACAGCCATAATTACTGTCATCACTAATCACAGCTTTTATATATAAATCATTTAAATTTTGATACTACCATATTTGCACATAGGGCTAAACTGCGTTTCATGTTTTTTCCTCACGTTTCAAAAGAAATTGTCACACATGCCTTTTCCCTCAATTTTTCAAACGCACTAATTAATTATTCGATATCGTAATTGTTACACCGAGTGTACGTTTTTCGCGTACGCATTACGCGGAAAACGTACATGTATTTAATTGTTACTGTATTGTTTTTTTTTTATGGTATAGGAGGGCAAACGAGCAGTCGGAGCCATTTTCATGACTACCGACGCCAACAAACATCCGCATAGGCTATACAGATGCGCTGCCCTCCTTTCTCCTCCCACCTCCATGGACTCCCGGCATTGTTATGATATATTTATTTTGTGCACATTATAGAATATTTCAATTCATTTTAATTCATGCTCGAGTGTTCTTTCTACACGTAGTCCCAAAGGCAATTAAGACCCTTTGGAGACTATCTCACTTAATGCAATTATAACACCGGATGGGTACCCGATACCGAGGGTACAACATAGAACGTACATGTTGGTCGAAAGCTAATAGGTTAGATTTATGTTGATCGAAGAGATTGGATACACTGCTGCAATTTTATCTGTGATGAAATTTACTCGTGAACTTTTACGCAGACTAAATAGGATATTCGGTTCTAACACATTTCAAATTTATAATAAACTTTATTTATTGCATAACATAAAATTTGATGATTCTAAGTGTTAGGTCAGATGTAGTAGCGATATTACTATTTGTTATGCCGACGATATCTCTAATATTTAGTTCAGAATTATTGCTGTCAAAGAAGAAGAACAAGAGAACATGTCTGAAACTAACTCCTTCTCTTTTCCCCGCCAGAAAGCCACCAAGCTACATGAAGCACGACTGTATAGCTGTCACTTTGCTGCGGTATGAGTTGAGAGAGGTTACTCGGTAGTCGTGCCAGCCCAATCTGACGGCAATGTGGCATAGCGTTTCCGTTCACTAAGCTATTTTCACTCTACATCATCTACATCAATGATGTTTAACAGAAATAGATGTATAAATTTAAAAATCAATTAGAAACTTTACTAGCAAATAAACTACAAAATTCGTTTCCCAACTTCCAGTTAGAAAAAAAATTAAGATGAAGTATTTAAAAGTAGTTGAGATTTAAATATCGAAACGCGGTGATGATGAGTCAATCAGTAGTAGCTACTTGCTTCTTCGAGTGTAGAAACAGTAAGCGCTACAAGCTCCAGTAGCTCGATACAAAAGTTCGTCAAGCATAAACTCAATCGGCATTGGAAAACTTCCACACTCAGCTCGGGTTGGAAAGTGAGTTTCTAATTTTCAGTTGCACACTGCTTCATTGATTTTTAACGATTACTCTATACGAGCAAACGAAGGGTGAAGAGGAATGTAACACATCAGCTAATCGACAGTGCATTTTTTGTAAGCCTTTATTTAAGTTGCAATGTTAGTTTGAAAATTTATATGTTAGGGTCAAATCGTGCAAGTTGAATTGAACTCCCTTCCGATTATTTATTTGATTAAGCTGAAATTTGATAGATGTTATTATACAAATTACATATACAACATATACATATATACAAATTGGATGAAATTGCATTATTCGGAATCCGTTTAGCTTATCTGATGAATGAGAATGAGGGTAGCCACGGAACTCAGCAATGAAATAGTGCAATCACATCGTATTTGGTTTTTTAATACTTTCGATAATGCCTTTGCGGCCCGGACATCGCCACCGGTCGCTGCCGCCGGTGTAAGGTAAGCGAGAGTAGGGCTTCTCTTCGAGACTTCTCGAATCGAGAATTCCCGGGAAATTTTGCCTTACTCGAGACGAGAAAAAAGTGGTCGAGAAATCGAGACATCAAGAAATTCAGTAAAAAAAGTTTAAAAACTCTATAACGCACTTGTGCTCGCGCGCTTCTATCACGCGGTGTGTTGTTAGTTCCCCGACCCTTCCCCGTTTAGTTCGTACACTTACGAGTAAGATTATAGCCTAAGATTATTCTTAATTATTAAATTATGTAAAGAAAACCTTCCATTTATAAGAAATACTCTTACTCATGATTATTAAATATTAAGCTAGTATGATTGTTATTTTTTAAATTATTTAATATGTAAGGTACAAAGTTTTATTGTGATTATATTTTTTTGATTTTTTCTAACAAAAAGATTTTTTTTTATTTCATACATTTTTTTTGTAGAAATAAGTTTTATTGTAAGTAAGTTTCATTGTGGTGATATTTTATTTGTTTTTTCCTAAGAAAAATATTTTTTTTTTACTTTGTCCTAATTGTTTGTAGAAATAAGTTTTATTGTAAGTACGTAAGTTTTATATATTATATAATATTTCGATAGTTAAAGTCTAGAAACTAAAAATAAACGTTGTTGATTAATATAGGATGTTGCATATTGCATAAAAAGCGTAGTTTTATTGTTAAATCACACATATTTTGAAAATTTTCCATATTTCTCGATTTCCCGGGATTTCCCGGGAAATAGTGGTCGAGACTTCTCGTGATCCGAGAAATAAAAAAGGTCGAGAAATGAGAAACCCTAAGCGAGAGGTATCTTCCCAGTCGCGCCGACTCAATTAGGCTTCAATGCTGCGTGACACTCTTTCTAAAAATGATTGGGTTTGTATGAAATGTTTTAACATTGAATTTACGCCTAGATGTCATCTAGGGTCTTACGATGGAGTTGATGGCGATGAGAATCTATATACTAATATGTAAAACAAAAACTTTGGGAACATTTCCACGAAAATTGCGAGGACAGTGAAGTATGAAATTTGGCACACTTATAGTTTACGTGTAAGAGAAGTTCAAACCGCTAATATATTTTAATAATAATGTTCGTAAAGCACTTTAATTTAATAAACAAAACTTTACATGCAAGACCATGCATCTGACACATTGATATATAAGACACACGTAATAATTTACAAAGTTTCTGTTTCTTTTACAAGTGTTAAAAACACAAATTGATTACCGTAGTCACAATGACATAACATGAGAAATTTAGTTTTTACTTACAAAAAAAATTCACTTAGATCGAATTTAGATCTTCGCGGGTTCACTAGTAAATAATAAAAGAGTACTAATTAAACAACATTTTAATATCATTAATCGCAATTGTACTAAGCCTTAGTAGTTATTAACTTTGTACTGAAATGTAAAACAAATAGAAAAAGAGCTATACAATAAAATTGATTTATTTGATTTCTACGAATCTTCGTGTCTGTGAAATACTTTTATTGTATCTCCGGTGGATTGTAAGAATATAGATCTATTTACGTTCCAATGCTATTACGATTGAAATCACTCGATTGGAATTTAAAGCGTTTATCAATCGAATTGGATTCGCCTTCAAACAGTTTGTTTCAACGTTTGTTGATTTTCTCAAGTATGATGCTATAAATAAAGAATTATTTGTGTTTGTGGAATAAAATACAAATTTTGTAATTTATCTATCTTCGCCTTGCGGTTTTACCCGCATCCGCTACAAGCCCGAGAAAATATCAGTATAAGCGATGAAATTGTTTTATAACAAGAGAGTGTCGAAAATAAAAAATCATGTAACTTTCTATTCGTCAATGAATGGTTAAAATCGGTCAAGTAGTTTTGTCTATTCGATACATACAAACAAATGTGTGAGTTACGGATATTTTGGCATAGTGGTCATTGAAATAGGAGACACAATGACCACTCTGACAAAATATCCTATAGTTGATAAAGATTAATAAAGATTATGCTGTTTCTAATATATCCATTGAGTTAATTATGTCTGCTATGCCACTGAAGTCTTCTACTCGGCTGTAGTGCAGTATAAAATAAGCTTTTAATTAGTAGTCCTTTTGTTTTGACGCAAAGAAAATACAACTATGCGCCGGGTATTTGTCCTGGGTGAATCGGGATCGCCACGAGGGATCTCCATACTAAATCCCCACATCGATCCGTTGATCCAACTTGATGTGAAAGAAAGATAAATAATCAAACAAACATACAAACTTTCGCATTTATAACATTAATATGATGGATATGGATTTGTCAGTCCCTATAATATGTCTCATTTCCAATAATCTGCATAAACCGTTCCCGAAATTGGATTTTTTCTTTCTTTCGAGGCTATCAAAATGTGTACTATATAATAAGTTATTCAAATTTAAATTAAAAAGTATTTATTATCATAAACTTTACAATATTATAATTATAAAAACATGACACAATTGAAGCTTAAAGTATTTCAGATGAAGAAAATATGTTTTATTATAATCTTTTGCAAAACTGAGTGAAATATTAAAGAGAAAATGTATTTATTTAACAAATAGAATACAAATATTCATCGAGTAATCTTGGTCCTTGGCTTACGCATGATCGAGATACATGATAACACTGACAAGGGTAGCGTTTGGCACAAATCTATGTGGGATAATTGACCCGTCTATTTTTGATTTTATAATTACTTATGCAATGTCATAGCGAACACAGATTGCTTTTTAAAGTTATATTCGCATACTATCATTCACCCGTAGTTTTTATATTTCCGACTTTATACCGAGGCTTCAGGTTATTAGTTTCAATTTAGAAATCTTATGAAACTGAAATAAATCAATAACCTAAAAAAATGTTAATATACTTTGAAGAGAACCTCCGTTTAAAGTATATTAACATTTTTTTTATTAAATTTATGTTACAGTACAATTCTATATGTTCTTTACCAAATAAAAATACCTTTTCCCTAAAGGCTAACAGTGCGAAAAAGGAAGAAAAATCACTATGTTGAGCCTCAATATGTACAATTAAACACTTGTCTACATAACATCTGTTTCAATATTAAAGCTCATCTTGTCTAATTGGCGTCAACGTCAAGTTTGCTTTAGCCATTTATTAGATTGAATTTCAAATTATGCGAAACTAAAAATAATTAGGAAATGGAATTACATATAAATATTTACACACTTGGTACGTAATTCAGCAGACATTACTGTGAATTATGTATTAACGTTTGGTACAGGTCATGCGTTCTTAGCTTTGTATTAAATTTCATTTATTTTTTTTTTTAGTAATATCTGGGACATAATATCACACGTTAGCCTAGCCTCGTGCTAGGTACCGTAAGGACTTGTGTTACAAGTGCTAGACAACAGAAATATATTTTTTATGTTTTAAAAATTAAGAACTTTTATGTATTTAATATTTTATTATATAAATAGATGGATAAACATCCATGACCAAAGCGGGATTCGAGCCTGCGACCCTGGCGCAACATGCTCTGCTTATCTGAGCCCTGTACCACTGTGCTAGCCTCGTCGTCAAAACTATTGTAAACGTAGGTACTTGATATTAGCAATTATGTAATACTAGTCGTACTCAATACGGTTTCGTCTGCGTTCATTCAATATTCTTCGGAGTATAATACTCCTATAGATATTGGCGCAATTATTGCAGAGTCACGTGTTGCCTTCTTTACTTCGGCCCATCCAATGGGCCATCAAATACTCATAAATCGCATGATACGCGACAGCAAAGATCGGATTTTGTCACATTTTAAAGTGCTCAAGCCATACACTTGTACGAATTTATTACTAATTTTGTTGTGATTGACGTTGAATGAATGAAATGAATAAAATAATGAATGAAATATTTTTTTATTGTTCACATTACAGAAATATTAAAATAAAATAAAAATTAAAAAAAAGAAAAAAAAAACCCGTCTGCGTTAAAAATAATAACTAAATAGAAAATCAACTGAAAATGCCAGAACAAGAAAAAAATCAACTTTTACATGCAGTCAGAGGCAAAAAATTTAATGGCTGTGTGCAGGACTTTAGGTATTATTTTTAAGTCAGGCGGGCTTTTTTTTTGTTTTTTTTTTAATTTTTAATTTTTAGGGTTCCGTATCTCAAAGAGAAAAAACAGAACCCTTATAGGATCGCTTTGTTGTCCGTCTGTCTGTACGTCTGTCAAGACCTTTTTCTCTAAAACCCGTGAAGGGATTAAGCTGAAATTTTTCTCAAATACGGAGGTCAGTTACGTCTTGATGTTTGCACACTTCTAAGTTAACGCAATAAAAAGTTATAGCCAATAATGCACAAATTTTGTATGAAAACGTACTTTGTCGAAAACCAAAACATTATCGGGTGCTTCCCGTTGACCTGGAGTTGTGAAATTTGGCAAGAATAAAGAACTTATTACCCCAATTAGTTTTTCAAAAGTATATTCAATGTACAGACAAACGGATTTTCTTGTTTTATTATATGTATTACTACAATAAGTTTCATTAATAAGTTTCATAATAATAATAATTCAATTCAAATTTTCAAATCCGTCGGGTTAAGTATAATTACTGTATTTCCCATAGGAATGAGGGATTTTTCCGTAGTAAAGTGTTCTAAATGTTGACCAGGCTTAGTATCTATCTATACACCACAAAAAAAAATCATTTAAATCCGTCCAGCAGTTTCGGATATTAGCCTGGATAAACAGACTAACGGACTAACAGACAAATTCCTTATTCCAAACGCATTTATTTATTTTTAATCACTAGCCCATTAATAAGGACTTCCATACAAACTTCCAACCCCTATTTCATCCCCTTAAGGGTAGAACTTCAAAAATTCCATCCTTAGTGGGTGCTTGCTGTAACTTTAACAGTTTTTTCTCGGCGATGATGAATCAGTCAGGCAGGACATGTTACTTTATAAGTATAGATATATCCTTTTCCCAAACTCTATAGCTAGTTTATCTCTGTACCAAATTTAATCAAAACTACTTTAGTCGCTTAGGCATAATAGCTTAACAGATAGACAGAGTTACTTTTGCATTTTAATATTATTAAGGCAGTAAGCACTCGATATATATCGAGTATGTATCACGCCACACAGCACTTCGGGCCAGCAACCTGGTTTCTCACCGAAGTCTTTCCGAATGGACTACTAAACAATCGAATCATGCGATGGCAAGTCGATGTTTTTATTTAAAATGTAAAAGATTTTTTAATATCGATATGATAATAACTTTAGACAGAAGGTTCCTTAAGTAGGGACTAAATAAATTAACCGATTTGGTCTTACATGGATCTCACAACTTTTTATGGTAGAAAGACTGAGCTGCGAAACTTGGTTTTTTTACAGGATGTTTTTGTTGGGATATCTTTTTCACAGAGCAAACCTTCTGTGCTTCGACTTTGCACATTTTACATGAAATGTTTTTGGTGGGATAAATCTTTGAGAAACTTCTAAACTCAAGTACACTTAAGCAAGTAAAACTACACACGAGAAAGTACATAAGTAAGCATTTTATACAATTGTACTAAATATATTTTATATTCTGTTTGCTTGTGGATATTAAAATAAAGGGATTGATATTATTTTAATTATGGTACGGGTTTATACATCTGCTTGAATACAAGCACATCAAACAAAAAAGGGACTACGTTAATAATAATGTCGTCCTAGCCGATTTCGGCTACGGCGGCCGTCTATATAGACGTGCCATCTGCGCAGGACATATTATAGTGCACAAGTGTGCGCGCAAACACAAATTCCCTCATTCTCATATTCC
The DNA here is from genome assembly GCA_001625245.1 of Calycopis cecrops. NCBI lineage: Eukaryota > Metazoa > Arthropoda > Insecta > Lepidoptera > Lycaenidae > Calycopis > Calycopis cecrops. Next base: position 32,182 of record LUGF01058974.1, on the reverse strand, counting down.
GATGGGACGTCAATCCGACACGACCGGTGAGAAATCAGGCGCAGGACCTACGGCTTAACGTGCTCTCCGAGGCACGGGGGTGTAACACCGCCAACTTCCTGACTCCGGACTGTAATTAGAAATTGAAAAATCCTTATAACAATTTTCGGTTCGACCCGGGATTCGAACCCGGGACTTCACGTTTGGGGTTGAACACGCTTACCATTAGACCACGAGGCAGTCGGACTACGTTAAAATGATAGTGACAAACAGGCATAAAAATAAAATTGGTAAAATATTAATAACTAGCTATTGTCCGCGGCATTGCATGCGTTAAATTCGATGTTATTATTCCTCTTGAATCACTTTACATATTAAAAATACCCTATCAAAATATGTTTTTTTTTTTATAGCATAGGAGGCAAACGAGCAGTTAGGTCACCTGATGTAAAGTGAACACCAACGTATGTTGCGTAATTTTTAAGATCTAATATAGAATACAGACAAAAAGACGCTAGAAAGCGTCTTTGTTTTGTGCTTTTTAGTGATTTTTGTGATTTGACTTGCTGTGCGCCGCGTTGCTAATACAAATACAAATACAAAAGCCTTTATTACTGATTTACAATAATTTTCCTTAATTCTATAAAATTTCACACATCAGAACCGTTATTCACTATCAGCGTGTCCTGTTGACACATAGGCCTCCTCTAACTTCTTCCATTTTTCTCTAGGTATATTTAGCTGTCCTTTGCCAGAGTGTACCAGCAACATTTTTAATATCATCTGACCATCTTTTAAGTTGCCTTCCTCTTTTTCTTCTGGTGTTATACCTTGGTATCCATTCCGTAAGTGTTTTTGCCCATCTTTCCGCTACTTGCCTTAATATATGGCCAGTCTAACGCCATTTCAGTATCTTGTATTTCCTGATAACATCCCCGAATTTGGTGATCTTGCGTAGGTCAGATGCACGCATTTTGTCTATTCGTTTGTATCCAAGGATGCTCCAATCCATACTTCTCTGGATGGTGATAAGTTTATTTTGCAGTTTTTGGATTAAAGCCCAAGTTTGGCAGCCGTAGGTCAGTATAGGTAATAGGCAAGTATTGAAGAGCTTCCTCTATATATACATATTATACTTTTTATTTTTCATAATGTCTTTGAGAGCCCAGTACCTTTTCCATGTGTTTGTCACTCGCCTATCTATTTCTTGTGGCATTTGATTTTGGAATGAACTTATTTGTCCTAGATATATAAAGTTTTCTACGTACTCTATTTCTACACTATCATCATAGATCCATGTTTTATTGTTATTTGTCATAGCCTTCGTTTTTAACTTGTTAATAGATAGCCCTATCTCTTTACTTTTGTTGGCTAGATCTTGCAGCATTGATTGCAATGTGCCTGGGTTGTCTGTTAGTAACTCTACATCGTCTGCGAACCTGAGATGGTTAAGTTTGCGCCCATCAATATTAATTCCAGTTTCGTTCCAGGGCAGCTTCCTCATGATTTCTTCCAGCACAGTAGAAAACAATTTAGGAGCTAGTGGGTCTCCCTGTCTCACTCCTCTCCGGATAGGGAAGCTCTCTCCACATGTTTCTAGTCTGACAGCTGCTGCACTGTAATTGTAGACATTTCTTATTAGCCTTATGTATTTGGATTCTACCCCTTAGTTCTGTAGAGCTTTCCAGATACAGCGATGTTATGATGAGTTGCTAATAACCAAAATATTATTCAGATTATTCTGAACAAATTCTCTTAAGACGTCCTAACGAAAACTAGAAGACATAGAAGCTTTACGAAATTTCTCAAGTCTACATTACACGTCTTTGACAATCGTACGAAGCTACATGGGTAACAAATAACTATGTATGTTACATATGAGTTTAGTTCGTTAGAATAGCTTCATTACATAGGTGGAGAGGCTCATAAATATGCAAGTATATGTCACGCGCTGCTACGGCATTTATAATGTACATGACGTACACAGAGCCTGTGCCATGTAGATTAGGTGGATTCGTATGTTTGTTAAAATATATGTTTGCGTATAAGATGTACATTATGCTTGGCGCGTTAAAATTAAATTTTTTATAGCAAAACGTAAGGAAAGTAAAAAAAGTAGAGGAGTGTAACAAAGATAAAGTAGGGTTAAGTTTTTTACATGATGCGATCGTAGCCGCAGTCGAAAATATTATGATCACAATTACATTATAAATGTGAAAGTTTCTTTGTTTGGATGTTTGGATGTTTGTTCGTCAATCACGCCCAAACTACTGAACGGATTTTGATAAAATTTGTTATACAGATACTCTGTTAGCTGACTTAGATTATAGGATACTTTTTATCCCCTGGGGTAAAACAGGAATTGTAAAAAAGTCAACACTGTACATTGAATATTTTATTAAAGAATACTAAAATCTACAACCAATATCGAAGCCAAAAATATAGTTTTAAGAGATTTTGTCTGTTTCTTTGTTTATCTGTGTGTATGCACGGGCTAAACTAAAAAGTATTGCATGGATTTACTAATTTTGCATAAGTATTACTAACAGATCGGGTCAACATATAGGCTACATATTATCACGCTATCACCTACGGGGTAGGATTTGTGAATCCTTTATTGGGGAGAATGAAGTTTTACAAAGTTCGAAATCCACGCAAGCGAAGCTGCGTGTGGAAGCTAGTATTTGGTAATTATATTATATATTATATAGGATCTACGATATATATGTAATATGCACATAGTGTCTTGCATCACACAACTTTAGAAGCATGTAATATAGGAGTGGAATAGGAAAAGAAATAAAGCTAGATTTTTAATTGTTATTAAATACAAATATTTTAAGAAAATTTGCAATACATTTAGCCCAAAAATAGAGATTTCTTGTATAAAATATTAAAGTCTTTGTATGAAATATACGTGGATAAAGCCTAAGGGAAAATTTAGGTCATACGACGACAGTAAATAGTCCAGTGTGCACTAATTGTCCTATATATGCTGAGCTATCCCTCACACTGCAAGGCGCAAAACCTTACATAAATCAAACAGCACCTGCGTGGATGTAAAGCCGTGCCAAATCCGATTGCATTTCCCTAATTCCAATATCTACGTACGACGTAACCAGCAAATTCAACTGTGCTCTAGATTCCTTCTGTAATTAAGATTATACTTGTGGGTAACTAATTTTAAATTGTAGCAACACGGAAAGCATTTGAAAAGTATAGTTTCCAACTCTCTTCTCCCTTCTCTTGTATTTGTGTTTAGTTTTATAAATATGCTTATGCATTTAAGTAATGTATCACATAATTGTTTTTTTTTATAGTATTAGGGGGCAAACGAGAAATCGGAGCCTTTTGATGACTACCGACGCCCATAGACATTCGCATGATTGTTACACAGATGCGTTGCCCTCCTATCATCCCACCCCCCAATGGGCCACTGGATACTCACAAGCCGCACGAAACGCGACAGCTACGCTGTCACTTTACGCCGGTATCAAGTGAGCGAGAGGTACTTCCCCGGTCGTGCCGGACCAATTCCGTTGCATAGGAGGATGTAGTGTCATGCACTATGAATGGCACTATCTCCTCCTATGCAGCATGGCACTACCTCTTCCTAAAAGTATTTTTTATCCTTATTTCAACCGCCACAATAACACATCGATTGATTGTAGATCACGTCCAAAGTATATATACCTATATATATACTATATACCTATTCTTTAAAAAAATATTCAATGTACAGTTTTGACTTTCCTACGATTCCTGCTTTATCCCAGGGGATAAAAAGTATGACAGACGGAGCTTTATGATGACTACCGACTTCCATGAACCTCAGCATACTTGGAGCTATCATTTTACGTTAATATCGTGTGAGCGAAAAGTACATGTTCGGCCGTGCTGGCTCGATTCGGCCACAATGCAGCATGTCCCTACTTTTTGGTAAATAAAAAGTTTTATAAATTAGGTATCTGTTCAGTATCTTCTATTGCGACAAATATGTCAAAAGACCGCATTTGACAGTAATTTTATAACTTGTAATAATAATGAGAAAAACGAATAGTTTACATTTTTATTTCCTGCATCCAGTAGTATCAAACGCTCATAGACATCTGTAATACTAGATAGATAATATGAAGATGACTTGTATACCTACGCTTATTGCCGGTTGAGCCATCTGGATCTTCTTCAAACAATACTATATAATGTACCGTATTTTATTTGTCGAACTTGAACTCTTACTGTGGAACCGAAGAGAAGCCCAATACAGCTAATATGTATTGATACTATAATATTATAACTAATATTAAGTAGGTTTATATAAGTGTTAGTCTTAACGACTAATAATAAGTATTTCTGACTAAAAATATAATTAGTATTATAGGGTTAAATTCGTCGTACTCCACAATAATATTATTAAGACTGCCTCGTGGTCTTGTGGAAAGCCTGTTCAACCACAGACGTGAGGTTCCGGGTTCGCATCCGGGTCGGATTAAAAATTGTTATTGGGATTTTTCAATTTACAATTACAGTCCGTACTCAGGAAGTTGGCGGTGTTACACCCCCGTGCCTCGGAAAGCACGTTAAGCCGTCGGTCCTGCGCCTGATTTCTCTTGTGTCGTATCGGACTGCCGTCCCATTGGAAAAGGAGAACGAGGGAATAGCGAGTGCACTTGTCTCTGCACTCATACTTGTATATAATAATATTATGTCCAGCGCAGATGGCTTGTCTGTATATACGGCCGCCGTACCTCTAAAATCCATAGAACATATTATTATTATCTATCACATAAAATGATGAATTTGTAATCTAGCTATTCATTTTAAAATATTAAATCGGATAAGTTATCGAGTCTCCATTTACATAAACTGCGCCAGGTGTTATATAAATCGTATGATAAATGTACCACATTTATCTCACCCCATCTTCCACAAATTTCTTCCGGTCTTGTGACGATTCGAATATAAGGCGGCTAATTTTCTGTCTGTCATTTTTTTTAGTCTGTCTGTTGTCCATTTGTTTGTTTATTCGGGCTAATCTCCGAAACTACTGGACGGATTCGAATGAAACTTTTTGTGGTGTATAGATACGAAACCTGGTCAACATCAAAAACACTTTTAACTGCGGTACCTAAAATCGCTCATTCCTACGGGAAATAGGAATTTCGGAACATTGTTAGCAAACAATAACAAATCCCTTTGATTATAATGTTACTACGCTATGCGAACGAAGTCGAAAGCCTCAGCTAGTTATTCAATAAAAAGACTTGTATAAATACCTTTCCATTCGATTATCGTCGGCTCGCTACTCTTCTGCGTTCTATCATTACTTGGTGTATACCTAAAACAAAATATTACTTATATTAATGATATTATAAAATAATATATTCCATAATACATGTAAAAGATAGGTCAGGAGGCAGAATAATTAAACTGACACATGACATTAATTTTTAATTTTTGTTTATTAATTAGTCAGAGTTTTCGCATACTTTGAGTATTTATGAATGAAAAAAGATTCTCGAGAGCAATGTATTTAGTGACTACTATATCTATATTTAAAAATATATAAAGAAAGATTTTTCTATTATTTGTATCGAAAACTGACTGACTGTACATTATCGGTGTAGGACCCCTGGATTCATAGACCCTTCATGCCACAATAACACTTGGGCTAACTGAGGCACAAAATGGTGCAGCCTTGTTGCCGCGTCAAAATGAATTCTCAAATCAAACGATAGCTTTCATCGACCTCATCGCACGGTAGCAAATATTTTTAATCTTGTCAGGCGTGCGGGTTTTTTACGAGTCACGGCGTTTTCACCGCAGAGAGCGTGGTGCTGACCTATATCAAGGGATAAAACGAGAACTTAGTTTCATACGTGTAATGGAGCCTTTTTTGCCTTTGGAGCGATGGTGTCGATTTTTGACTCCGTAATCACCATGATCGGATGCAGAATATTTTACTCGTTTATTAAGAGTTTTGACCGCAGTTTTAGATGCATGAAAACTGTACCAGGACACCACCATTCATTTCTTTGACTTTATGATCCATTTTTACTTTACTCATTCCAGGTTTTTTTATATCATAGGGGGCAAAAGAGCAGGTAGTTGGTGACTAACACCGCCCACAGCCATCCGCTAAACTAAGTGTCTTGTCTTTAAGAAAGAGGTAAGGTCATTAACGTTTAGAGTCGCTTTACGTTGAATACGGTCAAATTGATAGTGCTGATACTGCGGGTCCCTTGCCCAATGATGGAGCGGTACTTTAAATGCAGGAGGACCTGCTCCTTGTAAATTTGCGGTCTATGGACTGGCGTAAAGTATACTGCTTTGCCTTATTGAGCGCACCCAACTTATTTGAAGGAAGTTTAATCTTTGTTTCCAAGTAACCGCGGAATTGAACATTACTCGATATGTTGATTCCGAGTGTTCCGATGCTACCTGTGGCCTTTAGGGGAGTGTTTTCAAAGCGAGGAGATACGACAAAGGTTGAGATTTTTGCGGTAAACGCGCAAACATGTGTCTACTATGGGTCAAAGAGGACTAAACTTAGTCTGTCCCATTTCGGGACTTTGGACAATGTGACATCGACTACAGACACAAAGTCGGATGCGGGGGTAGTCGTCGGTGTCTACGCGCAGTAAGAGGATGATTATATGTTTGTTCTGTAGAACGTTATAATATGGACGATGGAGTTGTCAAAAATTGTAGGTTATATCCATTTGCGTTTTTAAAATTTACTATTAAGTGGTTCAAAAAAATATTAAATGTCTATACATCATTTGTTTTATTTTGTAATAAAATCTGATTAAATAACCATTACTTTGAGAAACAAATTTCTTGCAAATATAAATTAAAGAAACAATATCAAACCAAAGATCTATTATTATATCAATGTTTTGTCAGCCTTTAAAAAAAACTAATTCTACAAACTCTAACCTCAATCTTTGTGTCAAAATGTGGCCGGACCTTCATGACACGTTCATTTTGGATTCTGCTTGACGCGGCGACCGTATAAAATATGTAAGTGAACCTGATGGCGGGTTTTTTGGGGTGATTTCAAAATAAATATTATATTAAATTTATTCACTGCAACTGAAACTGCGCTAAAGCAATTTATTTTTATTTCAATGTGTGTAATTTGAATCATATTATTATATTTGGTAGGTACACTTATAATATGCGAGTATTGGATCGTCGCACTAACAGAAATATACTATAATATAATATGTTTATATTATAAGTATGTTTTCTATTTCCTTCCGATAGCTTGACATCAGAACACAACAGAGAAGTAATCAGGTGCAAGGGCCGTAAACCGCTATCTTGGAGCGGTTTGTTATTAGAAGATCAAAAATTTTTAAAACAACTGTTCCTCTAACTATAGACTTGTACCCAGTGCCTCACATCTGCGGAAACATGTAGACCATGTAAAGCATATACAAGTTTGATAAAAGCGAGAGGCATTAAATTAAACTATATAATTATACTTAGTGTCTATAGTTAATCCGAAACTATTAAAAAAAGTTTACGCAAGTATACGAAAATGCTTTTTTCAAATAAATTAAATAGCGAAAAAATGTAATCATGCTTTGTACCGGCTCGTACAGTGAACGGCAACCTCGTACGGTATGAATGACTCCTGCCGGCCCATAGTCGTTATAAACTGACAGTACAGCGTGTATGAAATAAGAAAAAACTTTAAAAAAATCTGTGTGAACTAATGCTCCGATTGATCTGATTTTTGTTATGTAGCCTGGAAATGATACACTAAATAATATGTGGTTTTATTGAATGCCTCTCGTTTTTATCAACCTTGTATACTTAAGTGGCACGGGTCAACTAATCACTACATAGTATAAAACAATGCTTTCCGCCGTCTGTGCGTCTGTGTGCTTAGATTAATAAAATTACTCAACAGATTTTGATGGGGTTTTTTTGTAGATAGAGTGATTCAAGAGGAAGATTTATAATCCCACTAATATTATAAATGCAAAAGTTTGTATATTTGTTTGTTTGTTACTCTTGAACGCAAAAACTGCTATACCGATTTTCACGAAATTTGGCTCACACTCACAAAAAAAAATTCTATGGTATGCCATGGGATGATTTTCTATTATCCACGGGATCAAAATTTACGCGTGCGAAGTCGCGGGCAAAAGCTAGTCAGGAATAAAGTAGACGTAATCATGTGATGGACATTTGTGAGTTACCAGGCTTCATGAAACTTCCTGACGAGAATAATTCATTTAGTAAGAGGTAGTGCCACGCTGCATGCTTGCATGCAGCCGAATTGGGCCGGCACGACCGGGGAGGTACCTCTCGCTTACACGAGACCGGCGTGAAGTGACAGCTGTGCTGTCGCGTTTCGTGCGGTGTGTAAGTAGCCGGTGGCCCATGGCGTTGGGAGGAGAAAGGAGGGCAGCGCATCTGTATAGCCTCTATTCGGATGTTTGTGGGCGTCGGTAGTCATGAAAATGGCTCCGGCTGCTCGTTTGCCCTCCTATACTTATAATAAAAAAAAATAAAAAAAATTCGTATAGCAAGGTGGATGGGAGTTAAACAAAGTACGATGACAACATCCTGCAGCTGAAAAACCGACCGTTTACCTTCAAATCAAGACTCCTCGTTTATTTTGTTTCTATAAATAGGTATGGGAGTAAACGTGTTTTACGTTCAGAGACATAGATACTATAGTACTTTTCTTTTCCCGTTCTGACGGCTCACCTCCGAGAAATTCACAAGCTGCACAAAACGCGACGAGAAAAAAACAGATTCAGTTGCGATGCATCATGTGACACTATTTATTTTTAAAATAGAAAATACGAAAAAAACACAACTTTAAATCGTTTATACCATATTTAATTCTTCGCATAAAGAGTAGTAAGTAATACACGAGTATCTTTTAACAAATAGACAAAAAAGACATTATATGGTAAAAATACATTAAGAGTATATTTACTAACTGTGTGTGTAGTGGTAACTAATGTCCAACGAAAAATCAAATCACATGTTAAGTTTTGGCGCTACGTAATACGAAATAACAACAACATAAATGTAGTTATGTTGTGGCACAGATATTTCATATGTCGTAGTTATTACACATTTAGATAACCGGTATATTTTGATACATTTAAGTAGGTATATTATAATTCGTTTTGGCCTGACAGTGTAACAACAATTATTACATTAACATATAGTTGGACTAAACATTGCGGAACTTTAAAACGGTTAACTAGATATTTTTTAGATATAACACAAAGTTTAAAAATGTTCTAATCTGCCTCCCTTTCCCCTACTCTAAATATTCCCTACTACATTGTCTGATCCGTGCAATGTGGTCAGGTTAGCATCCTGACCTTTGGCCCCAGTACTCCAAAGGATCACACCACCAATCCATCCTAACCGAACCCACAAGTCGTTCCAAGTTCGAATTTATTTGGTCCCAATCCACGTCACCGTCTACCGATTCGCAGGCACTTATCTTATCCACGTTTTTCTCCTTTGTTTATGCAGGGAATATAATTATTTACATTTGATACCGTGGAACCTGGGTGGCTCATAGACCTTAGATGTCGGACTCGACACTTAGTGTAATATCGAATAAAGCCCTGTTATAATTGGAGGGTCCCGGATCTACAAGCAACAGGATCACTCCAGCGACAGCGAAGAAGCTAGACTTCTCCTCCTTGGAGACTTTACAGCTGCCTCTGAAAAGTCTTTACTACAACGGTGAACGATGCAATGGGGTCAGGTTTTTATCCTGACCCCTGGCCCCAGTACTTCAAAGGAGCACGCCACCAATCTACAAATCGGACCCGCCACTCGTTCCAATCCAAGGTTTTCCAATTCAAATCCAAGATTCAAAGGTACGGGTGGAGGATCCCGAGTCGTGCTGCTCTTTGTCTGGCCTGGCCTTGGGGATAGAGGAACGCAAGCTTTCCCGCCACGAAATGGTAGCAGCATCTTCTAGCGTGAAAATATTTCATACACCGGAGCTATTATAACCTTATCGAAGTTGGCGCCATTTAGTTTTGTACTACTCTATAGGAATAATTATATAGTTAGTAGTTTTTATTGCCTGCAAAAAAATATAATATTATTGAAGATCGAAGTTTCGAAAGAAAAATGTAAAAAAACGTGATAAAAACAGCTCCGTTTACAGCAGTTCTTCTTATTATTTTGCTACTAAAATAAAAACGAGCTAAATAAAAATCCCAGTAAAAACAATAAATTGAGCTTGATTATCCACAATCCTACGAAATTATACTTATTTACCCACCAGTGCGTCAATCCGTACGAAATCAAGACTCTTATTTGCAAACGGGACCAGATATCTTTGTGGAATACATTTGGAACAATTTTCAGCTTCACTGGAGCATGTAATGTTATTTATCTGCACAAATGACAAGCCGCGAATGTATGTGTCTGCCTCACCCCGGTTTCAAAGTTAATATGAGGGAGAGCGATGGCTAGAGTTTACATAATTAGTTTTTATATACAAACAACATATAATATCTTTCTGTGTGTGGTTTATGATATTATATTTAAAATTCAATATTATATGTTAATGGAAGGCTTTTTAAGCAGTGGAAAGACATTGGAAAGTCTTGGGAGTGTCATGAGCTCAACGTGCTATTCATGTCACAGGTCTGCTTTTTATCTTTGCTGTTTGTCTGTGTGTCATTAAAAATACCTGTTGACTTCATATTATCAGGGTCGTTGCGTACAGTGATTGCTGAAGCTATGAAAAGTCCAAGAAAGGATTTTTATTCCTTTTTTCTTTTAAATTATTTTTTTTATATAAACCTATTTGAAATTTTACGCTATCGCATTGTTTATTTATCATTTGATTCTTCAGTATATTTCTAAGATAATTAATTAATAAGCCTACGCAGCTTTATCACGCAATAGATAGAAAATATCATATCTAATGCTTCAAAGGAATCCCGATAATCCGATTTGTATTCAAAGGTTTTTATCTGCAAATGACCCGAAATTGTCAGATCAAAGGAATAATAAAGATCTTTGTGAATTTGTGCTCGAATAGTTCAAATCAATACCGAATTGGGATAGGCGCCATCTGTCATCTGGCGTTTGTCTAAATCTAAGCGATTACGGGCCTATTTCAGTCGAAATGTAAATTATTGTATACAACGAGACAGTTAAGCGAGCTCGTCGGCGTTTTATATTTGTAATTGTTTAGTATATTGGTTGTCTATGTTTAGTCATAGACCATACACTGAATATTCATGCCATAGAAGATGTGTATGGTTAGGTACAGATGACAAGAGAGAGAGGGATGTCTAACATCACGACCATGACTTAGTGGCAGCTACAAGCATGTATCACCGTTTACCTACTCATGTGACCGTAGGTAGAGGAGCTGCGGATTACCAGTAAAGATGCACTAACTTAGGCATCAGCTTTCAACCCTGATCTGTCAGACTTGTTCTACTTCCACTTGACATGTGTATGTAACAATAATAGTAATTGTTTTTTAAGGCTTCTTTATTCAAGTCAATGATTAGTTACTATTTAAGTAATAATAAAGGATTAGTTAAGTAATACTAAAGGATTATGGTAACTCAAAATGCTGATATCTATAATTAATAATTAAGAAATCTTATTTTTTATTATTGTTTTTGGATGCTAAATATCGCAGTCTGCAAATTTTGACAATTGTTAATAGAATTAGAAATTTGGAGCAAATAATAGAAATTATTCTAGTTATGCTTAAATTGGTAAAAAAAAACTTTAAGTGCAAACAACAATTTTGGCTATTCGTATAATAAAAGTTGCAGCCTGGAAATAAGAAGAGATATGGGATTTGTATCGTCTATAGAGCTAGATCGCATTGAAAAACATTTTTAAGGAGTCTGGTAATTTTAAAATAAAAACATGGTCCTATTTATTATATACTAGTGACAACTGGTAGGTCGAATTTATATTGTAAAAAACAACAACAAGGAATACTGTTGGACTGTGTATCTGAGTGAAACTGTTTTGTAAATAAATACTAAATTTAATACGTCATAATGTTTGCAATTTTCGCTACATAAACCAATTTGTGTTAAATGAGTTTAAGTATTTTATCCTCCCATTATATCCTCCCGTGTGTGTAACATCATGTGACCAAGAGGTACCTCCCCTGTTGTGTCATGTCTAGAGTAATAATATGACTTATATATATTATGTAACTCTTTCTTAATCTGGTAAAGCTGAGACAAAAGCTAAAAATATTTTATTAAATCGTCGTATGCAGAAAGGTTAGAATTACTATTTCCGTAAATGTTTCTCCGAGTGATGTATTGGGGTCAGCTTGTATACTACAGGAGAAGCACCTTTCTTAGAAACAACAGTATAGCTGGCGTCACTTTCCCGCAGCAGTTTCATGTCATACAATTTCGAATACTTATAATAGGTACGTATCTAAATTTAAAGTAATCTATTTATCAGATTACTGAAAATTAATTTAGTAAAGTATTAATTCTTGGGCAAAGGCCTTCCCCTATTTTTTCCTACTCTTTATATTTATATTCATCTCTTACTTACACAATACTATCGCAAAGTAAGTTTCGGTGGTCTGTATAAGGGGAGGAGGTAAATAATCCTGCGTAATAATTAAGAAGATATGTATAGGCATAGCGGTAGGTAGGTAGCGGTAGGTCAAATTTTTCTTCAAATTTTCATTGCCACAATTTTCCACCAAGAACACATATACAAATAAATAACGAGGCCGCAGACTTCATTTATTTTTTTCATCTTTTAAGAAGCGGGAATTTTCAAAGAGCACTTACTCTCGTGAATTTTTCAAAGCCTACTTAAAATCTACTGGAACACCTGCCGTAGAGACGAACCGAAACATCTGAAGGTCTAGTGTTCACTGGAAGTGACAAATACGACGACTTGCAGGGTTGTGAGTAGGTACTCACGTAATTAATTATACATTTTTGAAAAAACACACAAAAAGGAAAAAAAATGTTTGTTACATAATATATAGTATTCTATAATATTATGTACGTAGTATAAACCGAAAGTAACTGACTGATATTTCTTCTTTAGATTATAATAGAATAGAATAAAATCTTTATTAAGGACAAATATATACATACACTGTCACACATTAACTACTTTATAATTGGACATTAAATCTATTGGACATGTATCACATAATTAAGTACATATTTATAAAAAAATAAACACAATTATCATATTATAATATTAAAAAAAGGAAAACATTAAAGAAAACCAAACTATATAAAAAAACAATTATAAATTACATGAAGTAGGTACATTATTACTGCAGAGATCTTATGGTGCTTACGTAATACCAACCCTATGGCTATAGTAATGGCGTGTTTAAAAAAGTTAAGTTTAAAATACAAATGCCTTATAAGATACATCTCTGCTTAAATATTTATATTATTATTATGTATAGTTTGTGGTACACCACAAACACTCTGTGCCTCCTCTGCCCTCCTGGAATCTTGCTTTCTGAGGCCCTGACTGGTCGTCGAAATGGGTAGGAGAATAATTCTTCCGCGGCATTTAACTTAAGTATGCTGAAGGTATTTGTTGCTGAATGCTGTATGTTGATTCGGCATTAACAAAACTATCATTTTTCTAGATCTACTAGTAGTCTTATTTATAACATTGAGACGAATTGACGGATTTTACAAGCTATACGAATAATATTATAAGAATTATAACATTTCTAACTTTGTTCGTATGTGGGGAGTATTCTTCAAAAATACTGATCCAATCCGAAAAATTATTAAACTATAACAGAGCTACACTATTTTATTCTAACATAGGCAACGTTTTATTATAAATACCACCGGCACAGGTCTAAACCCAAACTGCTTACACGAGACCGGCGTAAAGTGACAGCTGTGCTGTCGCGTTTCGTGCAGTGTGTAAGTAGCCGGTGGCCCATGGAGGTGGGAGGAGAAAGGAGGGCAGTGCATCTGTATAGCCTCTATGCGGATGTTTGTGGGCGTCGGTAGTCATGAAAATGGCTCCGACTGCTCGTTTGCCCTCCTATACTAAAAAAAAAAAAAAAAAAAAAAACTGCACTCTCTGAAAGTTGACAGCATATCCATCTATTTCACGTTGGTGTTATTATTATATATTTTACTATATGTAAGCAGTAACTTAAACATTTACTCTTTTCTAGTAAGTTTACATCCGCGATCATATCAAGTCAGACTTCCAATCTTCTAAAGTGCCTACAGTTACCCGTGATACTTGTGGAAAGTTTCCCATTGTTGCATTTACGTAACCGTTTGTTTTGTAGGTAATCTTGAAATGTGTTTTATCGTAGTCTTTGAAGGTTCCTTCTATATGCGTACGAAAGATTCGAACCGAATGATTCTTATCATTTCTTATCACAATAACTTTGATGTATTTTTGCTATTCTATTGTCAATGTTTGTCGTTTCTTTTGCTTCGGCTTATTTTTTTGGTACTATATAATTAAAATATATGGCACTTTCTATCACCGCACCGCTCGCCATCGACAGGGAGTTCATGCTCACACATTGGAGCACAAATAGTCCCGTACAGTTCGATTTCAGAGGAATTTCTTCCCACGGACCCTCCGATTGTGGAATGAACTCCCTGCCGAGGTTTTCCCCGAGGGCTACAATATTCAAGAGGGGAGTCGATAGGTTCTTAAAGGGTCGGTAATGCGCATGTGATGCCCCTGGTGTTGCAAGCGTCCATAGGCTACCGTAACCACGCACCATCAGGTGGGCCGTATGCTTTTTTTGCCACCATCGCACAGTGTGTAATTTTGGCTTAGTTGCGGTCATGTATAGTTTATGTGTTCATTCAATAGCTGTTAGTGTTTTAAAGGTTAGAGAAAAACACCGAAAGATTTTTTTAAACTACTTTTAAAGTTATTGCGATTATCGAGAAAAACCCATAGAAACCATAAAAGTGCCATATCTTTTTTCAGGAACTTTATTTACGAATAAATAAAATGCCTTCTCATAAATGAGGTATTTATCTATTAAACGTATTAAAAATTATCTAAAAACCACGATTAATTTAGACAAAATTAAAGTTTTTGCCAAAAATGAAAATGTTTTTTTTTGGGACAGTTTTTAAGTTATCGCATTTTCTTTTTATTAGAAATTATTAACGTTATAATGACGCATTTTAATAAAAAATATCAGCTCATAAAAATGAAGGGGTGAAGAGATATGATTTTTTCAATTTTCGTCTAGGGTTGTCACAAATATTTCCATTAACTTTAAATTATCAAATCAGTTTATTCTGAGCTTCAATTACCCTATACTACATTTTAATAATGATAGATACAGGGTTTTGCGAATGACCTATTTACTATATTATACCTATATTCCGATTTTAATTTCAGAGACTAAATTGATATTTTTTTTTTTTATGGTATAGGGGGGCAAACGAGCTGTTGTAGCCATTTTCATGGCTACCGACGCCCATAGACATCTGCATAGAGACTATACAGATGCGCTGCCCCCCTTTCTCCTCCCACCTCCATGGGCCACCGGCTACTTACACACCGCACGAAACGCGATAGCACAGCTGTCACTTCACGCCGGTCTCGTGTAAGCGAGAGGTACCTCCCCGGTCGTGCCGGCCCAATTCGGCTGCATGCAAGCATACAGCCTGGCACTACCTCTTACATATAGATAGGAGCAATGTTGTTAGTTTTTTGTGATTCATAAATAACGTTGTGCAACTATCGGAAAAACAATTATCGTTTTTTATAAGTTACCTACACAGAAACGTGAATGCGTTCTATAAAACGAATTAATACAATATCATTAATGTATATAGATTTATAATATATATATATTTTATTAAGTATTACTACTATTTTGTTCCAATAAAACTATTTTACAGGATTTTATCGCGGTATATTTCAGTATTTTACAATGCCGATGTTTTAGAAACTTTTCTGCAAC